>UESW01004175.1:253522-423131 GCA_900491605.1 Calamus simplicifolius | reverse complement strand
CATTACCATTCATAAGTGCAATGAGGAGTTGAAATGGACTGCTTTCCTTATTTTCAATTGCATAAGACATTGGAGAAGCAATCAAGTTAGGGGTGCCAGGTTGATGTCAGAGAATTATGATTTCAAAACTCTATAAGATTAACTCTTTTAAGGTATGGTTTACTCTTTCAAATGCCGAAGAAGTTACTTGAGACAACCTGAGACTTCTATTGTGCTTGAAAAAAAAAAAAAGAGACTAATTAAGATGTCACTGATCGGTGGGATTTAAAAAAATTCAAAAGAAACATAAATGCTAGTCTTTCTTTTGAAAATTTTCTTTGGTGTCCCCTGCTACAACTTGAGAAAGAGCTCAGGTGTGAGAGACTCGACAGTCTGCGCCATGCCATGGCCTCAGGAGACCACCCTTCTATAACCCAGAGCTCTCGGTTGCTATGCAATTAGAGCTGTACCATGAAAGCAACGGATCAGTGTCAGGCATTATCATGTTATACCACCATGCCAAATTGCAGTCCCCCACCAACCCATGGTCAAACCATCCATGGATTCTGTGATACCCTCTCTCAATAGTTTTACATCAAAAAATTGAGAGTTGGTTATATGATTTATAATCAGTTAAGAAAGATAAACAAGTATCAATTGGATCTTTTTTAAACTGTGATGATCCAAGTTGATGTGAACCTTATCCATCTTGTTTTCTTCTAATGAAATGAGCTCGTTGATGCTGCGGGCCCGAAACCCGAATCGTTAGGATCGTTACAATATGGTATCAGAGGCATGCACCAACCGAAAATGCAGAAGCTAAGTATCACACAGAGCAAAGTGCTACATCCATGGGGATGGAAGCTACCTCTTCAACCTATGGGCCATCTCTAGAATCCTGTCTGCCTAGTGGTTGCGATCATATGCCCCTGCGATGAGAACGTCACCTCTGTAAGGGAAATAGATTGTGATGCTCTTCCCAATAGTCCCATAACGAAAAATTGGAAGTTAGTTGGTTAAAAAAGATGAACAAGTACTAATGGGATCTCTTTTGGACCGTGATGATTCAAGTTAGTATGAATTTTGTCTATCTTATTTTTTTTTTTTTTGTAACGAAACGGATTTATGAGCACTGTGAGCCCAAAGCCCAGGTCGTTACAGATCCCCCCATGATTGTCCTCCATGTATAACGAACCCATCTTTAATGGCTGCCTCCTTCCTGCCACCCTGATGACGATCACATGCGACGCCTCAACTGCAAGCTTAAATGGGGAGCAGAGTCAAGGAGTACTACGGTGGAAAGTGGGTAAAGGAAGATAAGGTGGGGGAGTTTGGCTTTGGCCACACTCCAAGTGGGAGATGCTCCACTTCAACCGCTTCCCAAAGTGGTTGTCTCCTTGGTGGATAAAAGAGAGCATTGTAATGCTCAATCCTGTCTTCTAATGTAATCTTTTTCTCTCTTTCTTTGAGTGGGTGGGCTTTGGGCAACACCATCAAGGATGTAGATGCTATAATGGGAGAACATCAGGAATGCTAATTAATTTGCTTGTGGTCAATTGATCATAGAGGAAAATATAAGTAAGATAAGGTAATCAAGAGCCAACTCTGTTGTAGTCTAGCTGGTTAGGATCCTTGGCTCTGTCCTAATTAAGAGTTTTGGATGTTGATTCTTTTGTATATGTGATTTGATTGGAGGACATAACGAGATTATTAGCAGCTCATCCAATCACCCATAGATCATGGAGTTGATGATTGGTAGCTTTAGGAGTGTATCTAAGCAGTCACACTTACGCAAGAGGGATGCAGACAAATTGAGAGGAAAGCCCAACCTAACGGAATAAGAAATCCAGTTTGGTGTTAATTAAGATGTTGTCCTAGGCTCAACCAGTGACAAATATTCAGATGTAGGCTCGCTAGGTTAGGTAAATGATGGGCATTTTAACATTTTATTGGTGTAGTTATATATGTGCATCTTTCTTATATTGTGCTCATGCTTCAATTTATCTCCATAGCTCTCAGGACAGAAAAAAAGAATCTATCTATCTATTTATCTATCTATTGATGCACAGATGCTCACGAAAAGATGCTTTCTATTTTATGAGAAAAGCCTAAGCACCTACTATTTTCTTTCCATCTATCATGAGATCACAGTATATATATACAAGATTACTCTTTTTTCATACAATATCTGAAGGCCTATCTACAGCCAAGTTAGCTCAAAATTGATTTCAGACAATCCTATAAAATTTGGATCAAAATATCCAGTGCAATCTCAGATATTTAGCTCAAAATATTATTCAACTCCCAAGTAATTTTTTTGATCACTATTAAGTAGATGGGTTAATCAATGCTAGTTTCATTTATAAGTAAGAAGTATTGCATTAAACATTGCAGTTATTAAAAGCAACAATGTTGCACTGAGCTAAAATCATAAACTATGCTAATTTATATAACAACCAATTTTTTGTTGCCACTAAAATAATTCATTTATTGAGTCCAATGGTAGGTGAAAAATCTTACCACAAAATATTTCCCTTTTAATGCAAGATATTTAGTGCCATAAAAAAATTGTCACGAAAAAGTAATTCTCTTGTAGTGCATGGACTATTATATGAATAAGTGGGTTTAGGTTTATGTCCTTAAAGTTATTTATTTTTAAACTGAAATCTCTCTAATGCTTGGCATTTTGGGGCTCATAAGGATGCCCAAGGCCTTTGCCACCCTGAACCATACTCTTGCCACATTTGTCCATTATCCCAATTCTAGTTGAGGTTATTTTAGCAAAATAGCTTGCAATGCAGAGGTTTGGGGAGATGGGATTATTAAAAAACAGGTTTCGAAGTTATTAATTAATTTTTTTTTCTACAATTATCACTTGAGAAGACCATACAATGGAATAATTATAAAATTCTTTGATAATTTATAAAAAAATATAAATAAGAAAGCATGAAAATTATTTGAAATAAAGAGATATATATGTGATAAGAAAATATACAAAATATCAACAAATAAAAAAACACAATTAATTACTTTTACAAAGATAATAATAATTAATCATCATAAAGTACTATCTCTAACCAAAATTATGAAAACAATACATAAAATGATATGACTTTTTTTTAATTAAATAAGTATATTCCTAAGGTACTTCTCAGGAGTCCATTTTTAATTACATGCTACATGTGATGGCTTAATCTTTTCTTCTGTTTAATAATATAACTTCATATTTATCCTAAGAACAGAAAAGTAAGAAAAGAGAGAAGAACGCTGGCCTTTTGAGTATTAGTAGTTATTCCCTCGCTTTCTTCTCGCTCCTTTAGGTAGTGTTTGAAATAGGGGATAAGAGGGGATATCCTCTGGATATCCCCTCTTATTCCCAAAGCCATAACTATAAGGGATAGCAGGGAATAAAGTTAACCAAAGGGATATCCATGGTTAACCATGGTTAACCATGGGATATCCCCTCAATTTATTCCCTAGAGAATGTAGGAATAGCTGGTTATCCCAAATAAGAGTAAAAAAGGTTATCCCATGGATTTACCTTTTTGCATTTGATATGATCAATGGGATAGCTAAGGGATATCCCTAGGGATAGCCAGGGGATAAATTCTATCCCGTACACTTATCCATGGATAACATTTTTCCTATCAAACACTACCTTAGGTAGTGTTTGAAATAGGGGATAAGAGGGGATATCCCCTCTTATTCTCAAAAGTTATAACTATAAGGGATAGCTGGGAATAAAGTAACCAAAGGAATAATCCATGGTTAACCATGGTTAACCATGGGATATCCCCTCAATATTTTCTAGAGAATGCAGGAATAGCTGGTTATCCCTCCAAATAAGAGTAAAAAAAAAAAAGTTATCCTATAAATTTACCTTTTTGCATTTGATATGATCAATGGGATAGCCAAGGGATATCCCTAAGGATAGCTAGGGACAAACTCTATCCCGTACATTTATCCATGGATAATATTTTTTCTATCAAACACTACCTTAATGAAGGCAATGAGCTACTTGTCAGGCCAGGAAGAATGAAGGAAAACTTTGATTGCAAAAATCTCTACACACCAAGTTCAAGTTATCCAAGTTAATTTAAGAAGGGACAAACACAAACCCATGAAAAAAATACAATCTAAACCAAAATCAAACTAAATTTTAACGGGGAAAAAAATCTAAAAACCTTGAACCCATAGAAATCCAAATTAACATTCAAGAGAGAGATGGTAGGGACCTTTATGCAGATGCCATCAAATTTGAAGGATTAGATGAAATTAAAGAACTCAAGCCAATCTTCCGTTTTTTCCTTCAGCTTCTCTCTTGTCCCCGGCTCCAACACTGTTACTCGCTGAATTCTAGTGATGGATTGGAAGCTGTGACAATATTGAAGAAGGCTAAATGGCTTCTACCAAGAGAGATCAAGAACTTATCTTGAAAATTATTTTACCTAATGGACTGAAAGTCTATTTTATAAGAAAAGAAAGTATATCTTTGTGATATTGACTAAATTAAAATGAAAGAGTATCTCTTTTTTGATTCTCTTATTTATGATGTTATATCTCATAAAAAAAAAAAGAAAGCTTATCTCCTTGCTGTTCAATTCTTTATGGTGTTAAATAAAAATACTAGAGTCATTAAATAGAGAATATTTATGTAAGGAAGTATTATCTGGATTTTTTTTCTTATATAAGTATCTAAAATCTTCTATTATATAACTTGATGACGCCAAGTCACTTTCCACGAACGTCGGGGAAAACAGACGTCTCGCTCCTGGAAATCCTGCAAGAAAAGTCCCCAAGGATCGGAAGCTCCGGTGGGGGACCCTCCGACGATCAAGTTAGTGGCTTGGGTTCAGACGAAGAACCGCTCCAGCGAAGAGAGCTGAGGCGGTTAGGGTTTTGCTGGGGGAAGAAAGCTCAGAAAAAACCAAAATTCGGATCCCACTTACCGCGCATTCCCGTCTTCTTATAATTGTCCTAATACCTCCTCTTTCGTCTAGGAGAGATTGCTTTCGTACTGCAGCTTTACGTGCTGGAGCTATCCCCCGTTGATGTGACGTCACGCGTGTCTGGTGGCCGTGAAGGTAGACAGTGCGCGCCGCCGGCTGATGGGACAGAGTGCAGCATGCCGTATGCCGTAGCAAGATATGGTCATACACAGGGGCATGCAACGCGCCAACCTCGTTATGAGGCATGGCCCTCCGTAACAGGGCACAGTCACGGAAGTACCGAAAGGTATGCTGCGGCAAGGTATGGTCATGTACTGAAAGTTACACGCGAGCGCGTGCAACCTGGAGGTTACCGCGCTCCTGGCAGTTGTCGCATTGGTCGCAGATGACCCCCCCCGAAGGGGTATCGGAGATGGGGATGATAACTCATCCGGGGCCGATGAGGGCCCGGGGTTAAGGGATGATGACCCTACCCCCGACCCCGAGAGGGTGCCGGGGGTGAGGGGATGATGACCCTACCCCCGACCTCGAGGGGTGCCGGGGGTGAGGGGACGATGACCCTACCCCCGACCCCAAGGGGGTGCCGGGGGTGAGGGGACGATGACCCTACCCCCGACCCCGAGGGGGTGCCGGGGGGAGGGGACGGCTGCCGTTATCTTTCCTGACGGCGCTGGGATTAGTCATATCAGGCTGACGGTGCTGGGATCAGTCATATCAGATGCCCCCTCGCCCCTGGGGCGAAGCGGGTCCCACAGCTGAGCTCAAGGGGCGTTCTCCACGTGGCTGATCCCTGCCCTCGAGTCCTATGCGGACGGTGTGGGGAATGTAAGGAGACGGCTCCCGTACACTGCGCCAGCCACGATCGCCCTCGAAAACGAAGACGAGCTCTTCGAAGTCTGCGCAAAAAGGCGTATCATCATTTCCTTTCATTACGGCGACGTCAGCGAGGTCCCATCGCTGGTCGAGGGCGTGCCGCACCACGCGCCGGGGTGATCCTCGAGGCGAACCGACGTATAGCGAGAAGCCGCGTGGTTGATGAATCATGGCGGGACATTTTGAAAACTCGATAAATCCGGCCAAAAGGAGGCGGGCTGAGGCTTCATCGCCATCGTCTTCTTCCCGTTGCTCCCCAGCGTTCTTTCAACCTGCAAGCTTGTGCCCAGCCTTTCTTTGTTCTTCCAGGTCAGCTTTTCGTCTCAGTCTTCTTTGCTATGAGTTTACCTTCTTGGACCTCGGAGGACGGTTCTGAGGACCGTTCTCCTTCTGTGAGGCCTCCGACCCCTTCTCCTTCCCCTCCCATCGAGTGGTCCTCTGATTCGGAGGACCACATCCCTCTGGCCCGGCGATGGGCCACCGGTGGGGCCCCATCAAGGGGCCACCGGTGAGGGCCGGGACCTCATCGAGGGTGGAGGAGTCCCCAAAGGGACAGCCTCCGTCCTGAAGCGACTGGACCTGGAAAGGATCCGGGCTCGCTACAGGATCCCTCGGGAGGTCGAGTTATTCTTACCAACACCCGACGACCTGGGTCATCTCCTCCCGACCCGGTCGAGTAGCCCTTTATGAGATCTGCCTGCAGGCAGGTCTCCGCCCTCCCTTCATCCCTTCTTTGTTCGCTTGCTTGATTTCTACTCTCTAACTCCTTCTCAACTAGTCCCAAATTCCTGCCGTGTAATAGCGCTTTCGTCATCCTTTGCCATCGTCTAGGCATTACTCCTAGAATCAGCTTATTCTGCAATTTCTACTCTCTCCGAGCTCAAAAAGGGTGGTGGCTATTCCAGCCCCGACCCAATAGAGTCCTTAAGCTTCTCTTGCCTACGTCAATCAAGGGGTGGAAAACCCCGTCTTCTTTGCTAATATCGGCCAAGTCCGGGCTGGGGGGACCCCGACCTCCGAGGGAACGCCGCAGTTATTCATCCTGGGGACCGGGAGGCGATGGGGGTGTTGCTGACCGCCGAGATCCCCCGGTACACCCTGCTGTTGGCGGAGGATAACTTTGAGCTGGCGGGCCTCATCTCCCAGCGGGGTAAATTCTTCATACTTAGAAATTTCGCTCTTCCTTCTTCTTTTCTCTCCTTTTTCCTTTTTTTTTTTTTTTTTGCGCTTCTAAAAATCTAATGTGCCATGCAGCCATGAAAATTCCGACCGCGAAGGTGGTGAAGGCTGCGAAGAAGAGGCCCGAGAAGGGCCACACAGGGACCAGCGGGCCCGGCCCGAAGCGTCCAGCGGTCAGGGTCCTCTCCCGGCGCTCGTCTCCCCCTCCCCAGCTCCACCACGCGCCCCATCTGTTCCGGGGTCGACCTTACGGCCGACACTCCGCCGGAGGTGGGGCGACCGCGGGAGCCACCGTCGAGGAACCGGAAGCGGGGGCGGCCGCGGAAGCCGTCAATGAGGACCGGAAGCGGGGGCTCGGGTGCCAATTGGTGAGTTCCCGGTTCCCGGGAGGACGACCCCATCAGGTGCCGCCAGGGACTGGGGCGGGGGCCATCTGGCCCGCGAGCCCATCCCCCGAAGGGCCACTCGGGAGCGGTCCGCGCGTAGAGCCGGGGCCTTCAGAACAGCGGAGGAAGGCGAGGGGCGCCCAGGCCGCCTCGGGACTTCCTGGACGACGGCCACTGGGCCGAGCGGGCCTTGGGTCCGGTTTTGATCCCCGGATTATAGAAGATCTCAGCCACCTGGAGCGGGCGTGTCTTCTGGGATTCCTACGCTGCAGTGGTCAAGGTAAGTTATCTTCCCGTTCCTTCCCCCTTACTGTTCCCGCATATGTATATATCCTGTTGACCTGGGCTCGTGTGCAGATGCTCACTCCCTGAGGGCCGCCAGGGAGGTTATCCACGGAGGAAAAAAGGTTCTGCGGGAGGCGCAGAAAGAGGCCGAGGAGGCCCAGCACCGCGCAGAAAAGGCAGAAAAGGCGCTAGAAGCGATCAGAGATGCCTGCGCAAACGAAGTGAAGGCCGCCGCAAGCCGGGCGGAAATGGAGGCCACTCGCACACGCGCGGCGCTCTCCCAAATGGCGAGGCCGAGAGCGCAGTCATGGCCAGGGACATGCACTCTCTGAGCTGACTTCGGCGCTCCGGGAGGTCGAGGACCGCGCGAGTGCGGCGGCAGAGGAAACTGGAGCGCAAGGGAGGAGATCCGCCGCCGTGAGAAGAGCTGAGCCAAGCCCGAGAGGAGACACGCCAGGCTCGGGAGGCTGAAAAAACCACGGCGGAGGCCCTCGCTGCAGAAAGAGTTCGGGCTGCTGGACTTGTCGAGGAGTACAAGCATCTGAGCGTTTCGCAGATGACCTGGCCGAGGCTTCGGCTGCCGTATACCTCGATGGGTTCTAGCACGCTAAGGAGAGGGTGGCTAGGGACTTAAATTTCCCCCAGGCTCTGGAGATAGAATTGTCAGACCAGACTTCTTCCGATGATGAGCCCGCACCGGCGGAGCCATGAGTCTGTTCGTGACTTTGTTTTTCTTCTTTCTTTTGTAAACCCGACTACGTCGGGATTTTGTAACTCTCAATTAATCAATGAAGATACTTTTAATGATGATCTTGTTAATTTCCTCACGATTCCTGTTCGTCTCGACAATTTTGAGGGACAACCTCCCACCCGCGTCACTGCCTCGGTTACACAGACCCGCGGATAAGAGCTAGGCAGGGTCGAATCTTGGAAGCGGGGACACCGCTGATCGAGGATTAGGCCGGCGGGCTCCCTCGAACTTATAGGTGTAACATCCGGTCAAGTATCGGACCCGGTGTCAGTCTGGCGCGCAGCTTGATGCCCGCGGACTCAGCCTTGCTTTGACCGGTAGGACGTCGGGCGAAGGATCATTGGTGCACCGTTCCGCTAGCGGTTAGCCGAGTTTCATGCCTGATCGGCGCAGGGCTTTGGTGCCGACGGGGTGCGGGCTTTTGTTGTTGAGAGCCAGTGGTACACTGCTCTGCCAGTGGTACACTGGGCTTTATGCTGGCTGGTGCAGGGCTTTGGTGCCGACGGGGTGCCGGGCTTTTGTTGTTGAGAGCCAGTGGTACACTGCTCTGCCAGTGGTACACTGGGCTTTATGCCTGGCTGGTGCAGGGCTTTGGTGCCGACGGGGTGCCGGGCTTTTGTTGTTGAGAGCCAGTGGTACACTGCTCTGCCAGTGGTACACTGGGCTTTATGCCTGGCTGGTGCAGGGCTTTGGTGCCGACGGGGTGCCGGGCTTTTGTTGTTGAGAGCCAGTGGTACACTGCTCTGCCAGTGGTACACTGGGCTTTATGCCTGGCTGGTGCAGGGCTTTGGGAAAATTCAAATAACTAGAATTGAATTCCGTCAGCATTGAATAAGGGGTGAACATGCAAACAAATACGGAGATGACTTATTATGAGGGATACATTACTGATAATACCGGCGGAGGTTATCCGCATTCCACGTCCTAGGGAGTGGTGTCCCGTCGAGTTCTTCGATCTTGTAAGCTCCGTGGTGCAGCGTCTCAGCGACTCGATAGGGTCCTTCCCAGTTGGGGGCTAGCTTGCCGCCTTCAGTTGGTTTTGAGACTTCAGCCCATCGAAGGACTAGGTCTCCTGGTAAGAACGTCCGGGGATGTACACGAGCGTTATAGTATTTGGCAGCCCGTTGTCGATAGGTTGCCATTCGAAGCCGCGCCCGATCTCGCATCTCCTCCACCAGGTCGAGATTGGCTCGCAGTTGGTCTGGGTTATCTTCTTCACTGTAAGCTTCTACCCGAGGGCTGGGCGCGCCGATCTCCACAGGAATGACGCCTCAGAACCAAAGACCAAGCTGAATGGCATCTCGCCAGTGGGAGTTCGTGGCGTCGTATGATAAGCCCATAGCACGTTGGGGAGTTCTTCTACCCATCGTCCCTTGCAGCCATCCAGCCGAGTCTTTAGCCCTGGAGGATGATCCGGTTAGTTACCTCAGCTGCCCCGTTGGTTTGAGGATGTCCGACGGAGGTGAACCTTTGACAGATGCCCAGCTCGGAACAGAACTCCCGGAAAGGCGCGTTATCGAACTGCCGGCCATTATCAGTGACTAAAGTGCGGGGCAGTCCAAACCGACATATGATTGATTCCAGAAGAAAGATCTCACTTTACTCTCGGTGATTTTGGCTAGAGCCTCAGCTTCAACCCACTTGGTGAAGTGATCCACCGCCACCAGGAGAAACTTCCACTGCCCGGAGGCCGGGGGAAATGGACCTAAGATCCATCCCCCACTGGGCGAAGGGCCAAGGTGCCACCAGGGAGTTAGGTGAGACGTTGGCTGTCGCTGAACATTGGCATGACGCTGACAGCTATCGCACTTCTTGACAAGCTCGGCCGCATCCTCCTTCATGGTCAACCAAAAATACCCTTGGCGTAGGGCCTTGTATGCTAGGGCTCTGCCCCCCAGGTGACTCCCGCATACCCCTCGTGGATCTCCCTAAGGATATAATCCGATTCTGTTGGCCCCACACATTTAAGGATCGGATGTGAGAATGATCTTCGATAAAGCTTCCCGTCCATCACCACGAATCTCGGGGCCCTTCGCCTGAGCAGCTTGGCCTCCGCCGGGTCCCCTGGGAGAGTACCGTCGGTCAAGTACCGGGTGTAGGCGTCCATCCAGGAGGGCTCCGGCTCCACGGGTAGTGCCTCATCGGCGACCTCAATGCTTGGGACTTGTAGATGTTCTACGTATGTTCTCCCCAACGTTCCGTCGACCGAAGTGGCCAAACGAGACAGCGCGTCAGCCCTGGCATTCTCCACTCTGGGGATATAACTGACACGGAAGTAAGAGAAATGAGACGCTGGGACCGCACCTTGCTTAAGTAGCGGGACATGGCGGGGTCCCTAGCCTCATACTCCCCGGCAACTTGTCCAGAAATGAGTTGAGAGTCCGTGAAGGCCCTCAAGCGCCCCGCACCTAGCTCCTTTGCCAGCCTCATCCCCGCCAGCAGGGCTTCGTACTCGGCCTGGTTATTGGTCGCTGAGAACTGGAATCTGAGAGCATACTCCACCACGTCTCCCTCCGGGCTTGCGAGAATAAGTCCGGCTCCACTCCCTTGAGAGTTCGCCGCTCCGTCCACATGCAGGATCCAGTCTCCCACCTCCCCGAATGAGGGGGGGTCCGCAAACTCCTCCGGTCGTGCCTCCTCCACATCCTTCTCAGCCCAGGAGCACTCGACTAGGAAATCCGCCAGCACCTGAGACTTCATGGCCGATCTTGGCCGGATGGCCAGGTCGTACTCGCTCAGCTTGATGGTCCATTTCGCCAGCCGGCCGGAGGTGTCGGGGCGAGACAGGATAGCTCGCAGGGGCTGGTCCGTAAGCACCACGACGGGATGAGCTTGAAAGTAAGGCCGCAGGCGTTGAGTAGAGACCACCAGGGCGAATATAATCTTCTCAGTTTTTGAATATCTGGTCTCAGCGTCGTGGAGCACCTTGCTGGTGTAATAGATTGGTTTCTGAGCTCCGTCGGCATCCACGCGCACAAGCACAGAGCTAACGGCCTCCGGGGAAGCGGCCAGATATAGAAAGAGCTCCTCTCCATTTTCGGGCTTGGACAGCAGCGGCGGAGTAGAGAGGAATTGCTTTAATTCTCAAAGGAGCCTTGACACTCTTTCGTCCACTCGAAGCCGTTAATCTTGCGTAGCGCCTTGAAGAAGGGCAGGCACCTCTCCGCCGATCTAGACATAAAACGACTCAAGGCAGCCACCCTCCCTGTCAGGCGCTGTACTTCCTTCTTGCTGACCGGGGGCCGCATCTCCAGAATGGCCCTGATCTTGTCAGGGTTGGCTTCGATCCCGCGCTGGGTCACCATGAATCCTAGGAACTTGCCAGCCGCTACTCCGAAGGCGCATTTGTGGGGGTTGAGCTTCATCCGGTACCGGCGCAGATTGCTGAAAGTCTCCTCGAGGTCCACCACATGATCTCCGCGCTGGTACTTTTGGTCAGCATGTCATCCACATATACCTACATGTTGCGCCCTAGCTGATCCTCAAAAACCTTGTTCATTAATCTTTGGTAAGTGGCCCCGGCGTTTTTTAGTCCAAAGGGCATCACCCTATAACAGTAGATCCCTTCTTCGTGACAAAAGAGGTTGCTTCTTCATCCGCCGGGCTCATCTTGATTTGATTGTACCCCGAGAACGCATCCATGAAACTGAGCGTCTCGTGCCCGGAGGTGGTGTCTACCAACTGATCGATTCGGGGGAGCGGGAAGCTGTCCTTGGGACACGCCTTATTGAGGTCGGTGAAATCCACGCACATTCTCCAGCTTCCACTGGCCTTCCGAACCATCACGACATTCGCTAACCAGTCGGGGTAGCGCACCTCACGGATGTGGCCAGCCGCCAACAGCTTCCGCACCTCCTCATCAACAGCCCTCTGCCGGTCCGGGGCGAAACTCCTTTTCTTCTGCCTGATAGGTCGACACTCCGGTCGGATGTTGAGCTGATGTGTAATTACCTCCTCCGGGATCCCGGGCATGTCAGATGCTGACCACGCGAAAACGTCGGTGTTGGCCCGCAGAAAGGTGAGGAGCCGGTCACGGGCTTGTCTGGAAGTGAGGCTCCGACTCGAACCGCCCGCACGGGGTCCTCCCCGAGGGGGAAAGCGAGCAGCCGCTCGGCCGGTTCCCCCCTCCTCTCCAGGTCCCGCGGGTCAAGGGTCTCTGATGTCGATGCAGATGGTAATGCAAGCGCTGCCCCCTGGGGACTGGGGGCCAAGTGGTAACATGGCGCCGGCAGGTCCCGCTCTCCTCGCATCTCGCCGATCCCGTTGGTGGTTGGGAACCTCACCAGGAGCCGCTTGGTGGAAATGACGGCATCCAAGAGGTTGAGCCCAGGCCTCCCAAGGATCGCGTTGTACGCCAGAGGCACACGGACTACCAGGAATTTTATGAGGACAGTGCTCTGGCATGGAGCCATTCCGGCTGTCACGGGAAGAGTAATTTCCCCCTCGACTCTCACAGAATCCCCCGTGAATCCCCTCAAAGGCGTGACAACAGGCCGAAGTAGATCATGCGACAGGTCCATGCGAACAAGGCATCATAGTTCAAAACATCTACTGAACTTCCACTGTCGATCAGGATTCGTTTTACGGGATGCTTAGCAATCGTCATAGATACGACGACGCTATCATCATTTTTATTTACAACCCCCTCTAAGTCTTCTTCGAAAAAGGGAATTACAGCTTCCACTCCTCCCTCTCCCCTCGGTCTCTTTGACGGGCCTCCTGCCCCCCAGGAAATCATCGCTACTGTCTTCCCTGTCGGTGCATTATCAATCACCGGCGGTGCGGCGCCGACGGGCCGGGAGCTCCTGGGTTGTTCCTTTGGACGAACTTCCTCAGGTGGCCTGTTGAATGAGGTCTTCAATGGCCTTCTTCAGCTGTCGGCAGTCGTCGGTATTGTGGCCATGGTCCCGGTGGTAGCGGCAGTAGAGATTTTTGTTCCGGGGGATCTTCGGGTTGATGGGAGGAGGGCGTTGCAGATAGGGCTCCCCTTCGATCTCGAGCAGGATCTGGGATATCGGAGCAAGCAACGGAGTGTAGGGCCCGTCTCTCGGTGCAGGAGGTCGAGGACGGTTGTCGGGCCGGCGAGGAGGCTCGGGCCTCCTGGGCGGGCCTCCTGGGGCGGGCCTCCGCGGGTTCTGGCTGGGTTGGCTTCCGGGGTATACTTCCGCCGGCCTCCCACCGGGAAAAGTCCGCTTCGTCCGCCCGGATGTACTTCTGGGCGCGGATCAGAAGTTCGGAGTAGGAACCCGGCGGCTTTTTGTCCAGGGAGTAGGCAAAGCGGGAAGGGCGAAGCCCCCGCTTCAGAGCCAAAGTTGCCACTGAGTCCTCCAGGTTATAGACTTCCAAGCGGCTTCCTTAAACCGGGCGACATAGTCCCGCAGAGACTCGCCGTTCTTCTGCTGCACGGCAAACAGGCTGTCCGCCACCCTGGGAATCTTCCGACAGGCGTCGAAGTGGGCCAGAAAAGCCCTCTCCAGTTGGCGGAAAGAGTCGATACTTCGCGGCGGCAGACGTGAATACCAGGCCCGGGCAGCTTTTTTCAGGGTAGCCGGGAAAGCAATGCACATAAGTGAATCAGTGGCACCCTGAACTTGCATGAGTACCTTATAACTCTCCAGATGGTCTAGGGGGTCCGTGGTCCCGTCGTAAGGGTCCAGCTGAGGGAGGCGAAACCTGGTGGAAATGGGCTCTTCCATGATGCGGCGAGACAGAGGGGGCCGACTGTCGTAATCAGCCTCCGGCAGGTGAGTGATGCGGCGGCTGAGCTCCTCCAGCTTCTGGTTGCACTCCTCCAGTCGACGCTCAGCTCGACGAGGCATCCGGCCATCAAAGGAGCCCTCTCCCGAAGACTCAGAAGAAGAGCGGGGGCGGCGATGTCGGCGCGTGCGCTCCGCTTCCTTTCCGTGCCGCCGCTTTGGAGAGATGCTGGCATGGCGAGAGGGAGACCGGGGCCTTTTGGACACCTCTCGAGGATGTGGCTTGGCCGCGCTGCCGGGACCGGCGATCTCCGCGGGAGGAGTGCTGGCTAGGCTGCATCACTCCGGGGACGGACGGGTTTGGCTCCGGTTGCCGTAAGGCCGCTTGCTGCTGCTGCATGTCTTTGATCACTGCCGCTAGCGATTGGACCTGAGCGGTCAGGGCAACGAATCGATCTTCTTGAAGTGGCTGTGGAGCAGGCGCAGGAGCGTCATTCCGCGGAGCAGAAGGCCCTGCCCCCTGGAGATCCGGAGGTTCTGGATAGATGGATGGGAGAGTCGGGGGGCCTCCGCGGGTGGACCAGCCCGCAGCGCTGCCCCCCAGCGCGGCCGGCTGAAGCTCCCTTCGTCCGAGTGGTCACCATAGCTTCAGGGTCTTGAAGAGGGCAGCTGGTTCGATGTCTTTCTTGCACTCCCCCCTACCTGGCGCGCCAATCTGATGACGCCAAGTCACTTTCCACGAACGTCGGGGAAAACAGACGTCTCGCTCCTGGAAATCCTGCAAGAAAAGTCCCCAAGGACCGGAAGCTCCGGTGGGGGACCCTCCGACGATCAAGTTAGTGGCTTGGGTTCAGACGAAGAACCGCTCCAGCGAAGAGGAGCTGAGGCGGTTAGGGTTTTTGCTGGGGGGAAGAAAGCTCAGAAAAACCAAAATTCGGATCCCACTTACCGCGCATTCCCGTCTTCTTATAATTGTCCTAATACCTCCTCTTTCGTCTAGGAGAGATTGCTTTCGTACTGCAGCTTTACGTGCTGGAGCTATCCCCCGTTGATGTGACGTCACGCGTGTCTGGTGGCCGTGAAGGTAGACGTGCGCGCCACCGGCTGATGGGACAGAGTGCAGCATGCCGTATGCCGTAGCAAGATATGGTCATACACAGGAGCATGCAACGCGCCAAACCTTGTTATGAGGCATGGCCCTTCGTAACAGGGCACAGTCACGGAAGTACCGAAAGGTATGCTGCGGCAAGGTATGGTCATGTACTGAAAGTTACACGCGAGCGCCGTGCAACCTGGAGGTTACCGTGCTCCGTGGCAGTTGTCGCATGTTGGTCGCAGATGACCCCACCCGAAGGGGTATCGGAGATGGGGATGATAACTCATCCCGGGGCCGGTGAGGGCCCGGGGTTAAGGGATGATGACCCTACCCCCGACCCCGAGGGGGTGCCGGGGGTTAAGGGATGATGACCCTACCCCCGACCCGAGGGGGTGCGGGGGTGAGGGGATGATGACCCTACCCCCGACCCTGAGGGGGTGCCGGGGGGGTGCCAGGGGTGAGGGGATGATGACCCTACCCCGACCCCGAGGGGTGCCGGGGGTGAGGGGATGATGACCCTACCCCCGACCCCGAGGGGGTGCCGGGGGTGAGGGGATGATGACCCTACCCCCGACCCCGAGGGGGTGCCGGGGTGAGGGGACGATGACCCTACCCCCGACCCCGAGGGGATGCCGGGGGTGAGGGGATGATGACCCTACCCCCGACCCCGAGGGGGTGCCGGGGTGAGGGGACGGCTGCCGTTATCTTTCCTGACGGCGCTGGGATTAGTCATATCAGGCTGACGTGCTGGGATCAGTCATATCATAACTAATGTAAAAGTAGATATATACCAACACAAAATTTTATATACTTTCCTAACTTAAACCTATTAACATTCTTGTCGGCTAAAAATTTAAATCCTATTATATATACTGTAACCAGCTCATACCTGATCCAAAAAAAAAAAATATTTATAATGTTTTTTAGTTCTATATAAGTCATCAATCAGATCTACTCTAATATTATCACGTCCCAGACCCTATATTGGATCTAGGGGTGGCAACCCGCCGCATGCCTGGCATGCAAGGCGTCCCAAAATATAACATTTAATAAAAGGAGGGTAATAACTATATATCATCCAATTTAAATGGTTCTTAATACAAACCATAATCATATGTTTTAGACTACATGCCCATTATACATAAATCAATGGGGTTACAACAAAATGTTGGGTCTTAATTTTCTCTGATAGAAGCTCCAACTACCCCAAATCCCATTCTTCAGTCTTGTGGCTCTGAAAAACATTGTGAGATTTATATGAGCTCACGCTCAATAAGTAAGTATCATGTGAAATAATCATTTCATCATTTCAAGATATTATCAAATCACATTTTCATGTATAATGCTTCCAATTTCAAATACATTCATCATGTTATCAAAACATGCATATCATTAGCTCAAATAATTTTGGAAGTTTAATTATACAATAAATGCTAAAATATGCAATGTAAACAAATCACTGTATTCATATTATTATTTTCTTATGTGTCCCACGGCCCTACAACACCCATCTGGTGTATCACTCTTTAATGTCCCCTAAGAGAAAGGGTCCTGGTACCAGCGTTATGCCATATATCATAATCAATCACAACACATCCTCTAGATGTGTGTGCATTATGCCATATATTAATCACATCACATCCTCTAGATGTGTGTCCTCATATATCTTTTCCTATGGAGGTGGGTCTCGTATCTCTCGGTATTTCACATCGTTTCACATCATATGAGAACCGCGGCAACACATATCATCATATATTTGCATGTAGCACATCATGCATCATCATGAGCATATATCACATATACAATGGTTTGTACATTCATAGCATAAAATACATCAATAGTACCAGTATATTTTGCAAAGCCAGAATAATCACATCAATCAATTTTTGCACATTTATAATCCAGTACTTTACAAAATATTAGCAGTCACATATAATTATAACAGATACTCAATTGTATACTCATGGTACTATTTATCAATTAAATAACAAAATTCTATTTTGCCTCATTTCATAAATATGCATATAGATATAAATCCAAAGATTTATATATTAAATAATTTATGAAATGAGGATAATTAGCTTACTTGCAATAAATGGCTTAAATACAAATAATGCAATATATATCCATATACATAATTTTTATATTTTAATAAATTATAAAAATTATAATAAGTGGCTTACTTACTTCAGTACGCTAATCTCAAACTATAAATCGGCTATGTGGACATCTGGTTACCTACAGCATTAATTTTCACAATTAAATCTCAAAAATTGGAATAATGAAGCATCCCCCAAGGTCTACCATCTAATCCTAGGCCCAACTTTGAGCTCAAATATTTCCCAATATATAAGCCCAAATGAGGAAGTAAAAATACCCCGAGAAACTAGAATCGATGCCGAATCGGGCCATATTTTTATTTCTCCATTCCCGACCCAATACGGGGCCCAAAACATGGCCCAAAGATGGCTCAAAATTAGCCCAATAGGGCCCAACGTGGGACGGCCCAGCCGGCCCACGTATCTTTCTTCCCCACGCGCCTCCCCTGTTTCACCCGAACAGGGGAGGGAGCCATGCCAGCGGCCAGGGCCGCTGCAGGCCAATTCCTGGGAGGTTCAGCCGCCGGCGACTGGGCCAAAGCCGGCGCGGCGTGGCCGCCTCCCTCTCCCTCTCTTTCTCCCTCAATTTCTCTCTTCCTCTCTCTCGTCCGTCCGTGGCTTGCCACCACGGCCGGCCGGATCCTCACGGACGTCGCCCGCCGCCGGTGAGGTCCCCTGGCCGCCGGTGAGGTCTGGCCGCCCAGGCCCGGCGAGGCGATGGCCACTCCGCTGGGCCCGAACCAAGCCGTGAACCGGCTTGGTTCCATCCCCTCTCTCTCTGTTTCTCTCTCTCAATTCTCTGTGATTCTCTCTCTCTCCCCCTTACCTGTGGCC
The DNA here is from genome assembly GCA_900491605.1 of Calamus simplicifolius. Classification (NCBI taxonomy): domain Eukaryota; kingdom Viridiplantae; phylum Streptophyta; class Magnoliopsida; order Arecales; family Arecaceae; genus Calamus; species Calamus simplicifolius. The sequence continues at coordinate 405,004 of UESW01004175.1, read as the reverse complement.
GGCACCGGGGGGAATGCTCGTGGAGGAGGGGTGCTCCCCCCTCCTTATATAGTGCCAAGGGGAGGGTTAGCCCTCCCTTGCTCGTGTGAAGGGGGCGCGTCGGCGCCCCCTTCCTTGACCAGCTGCGGCGCCTGCCCTGCCGCAGCTGTCAACAATGGCGGATCCTCACCATGTGAGGATCCGTCGCAAGAACAGGGGCTCACATTCTCCCCTCCTTATAAAAATTTCGGCCTCGAAATTGAGGTACTTCAAATAACATTTAGAATCCAAAGCTTTGATCATAATTAATTTTCTTTCCATTTACATATGCTATGTTACAAACAATTGAGGATATTTTTCTTTAATTTCTCCTCAAGCTCCCAAGTAGCTTCCCTCTCAGAATGGTTACTCCACTGAACCTTGACATAGGAATGCTACGTCTTAAAACTTGATCCTTGCGGTCCACAATACGCACAGGATGCTCTCATATGTCAGATCCTTCCTTAATTGTATGGGCTCAAACTGTATCATATGGCTAGGGTCAGGAATGTACTTTCTCAACATAGATACATGAAATACATTGTGTACCCCAGAGAGTGCCGGAGGTAATGCCAGGCTATAAGCCACCTCCCCTACTTTGCTCAGAATCTCAAATGGTCCAATGTATCGTGGACTCAGTTTACCTCTAATTCCAAATCTCATCACATTTTTGGTTGGTGATATCTTCAAGAAGATATGATCTCCAACCTGAAATTCTAGCTCCCTTCTTCTCACATCAGCATAGCTCTTCTGTCGGCTCTGAGCTGTGGAGTCGTCCCTTGATCAGTTGCACCTTCTCTACTGTCTGCCGAATCAGCTCAGGGCCCAACAATTTTCTCTCTCCCACATCATCCCAACATAAGGGAGATCTGCATTTTCTACCATACAAGGCCTCAAATGGAGCCATCTGGATACTGGCCTGGTAACTATTATTGTAAGCAAATTCCACTAAAGATAAGTGGTTATCCCAAGCACCACCCAAGTCCATTACACAGGCTCGTAGCATGTCCTCCAGGGTCTGTATGGTTCTCTCAGACTGCCCATCTGTCTGGGGATGGAAGGCTGTGCTGAAGTTCAATTTGGTCCCCAGAGCTCTATGAAGACTCTTCCAGAATTGGGACACAAACTAGTATCCCTATCTAATACAATAGATACGGGAATACCATGAAGCTTCACAATTTGCTCAATATACATGTTGGCCAATCTCTCACTGGAGATCCCAACTCTGAATGGCAGGAAATGGGCTGACTTCGTCAATCTGTCTACAATGACCCATACCGCATCATTGTTCCTAGGGGTCTTAGGCAGACCAGTCACGAAGTCCATAGTGATCTTCTCCCATTTCCATTGTGGAATCATCAGAGATTGAAGGGGTCCCGCAGGCCTTTGATGCTCAGCCTTCACTTGCTGACATACCAAACATTTGGCTACATACTGAGCAATCTCGCTCTTCATTCCTTTCCACCAAAAGTTTTCCTTTAGGTCTTTGTACATCTTGGTACCTCCTGGGTGCACCGTGTAAGGAGAATAGTGGGCCTCCTTCAGAATCTCTGCTCTTAATTCCACCACATTTGGCACAAGAGCCTGCCATCAAATCTCAGGGATCCATCCTCCATTATAGCAAATTCATTTTGAACCCCTGACTTCATGGCTTCTTTAATCTTTTGCAGGTCCAAGTCTTCTTTCTGGAGGACTTGATCCTGTCTAACAGAGTTGGTTGGAGTACAAGTGCTGCCACAAGCCCATCGGACCGTTGTACTCGCAATCCAACCTCCAGCTTCTCAAGATCCCTCTGGATGTGAGGCTGAGAGGTGATCATAGAAGCTAACTCCGAGGACTTCCTACTCAAGGCATCAGCTACCACATTGGCCTTCCCTGGATGATAGTGCAGGTTCAGGTCATAATCTTTTAGTAGCTCCATCCACCTCCTTTGCCTCAAGTTTAACTCCTTCTGAGTGAAGATGTACTTCAGACTTTTGTGGTCTGTGTACACATCACATGCTTCTCCATATAGATAATGCCGCCAAATCTTTAAGGCAAAAATTACAGCAGCCAACTCCAGGTCATGAGTAGGATAATTTTGCTCGTATGGCTTTAGCTGTCTGGAGGCATAAGCTATCACCTTCTCATTTTGCATCAGAACACATCCCAATCCCTTCCGAGAAGCATCCGTGTATAGAGTGAATCCTCCAGATCCTGACGGAAGGGTAAGGACGGGGGCTGACACTAGGCGTTGTTTCAGCTCCTGGAAACTTCTCTCACACTCCTCAGTCCAGTCAAACTTCGCTTGCTTTTGGGTCAAGCGAGTCAGGGGTAGAGCAATGCGAGAAAAGCCCTCCACGAATCTGCGATAATATCCAGCCAGCCCCACGAAGCTTCTGACTTCAGATACATTGGAAGGTCGACTCCAATTTACAACCGCCTCAATCTTCTTTGGGTCCACAGTTATGCCATTTTTAGATATTACGTGACCCAAGAATGATACTTGGCTCAACCAGAAGTCACATTTCTGCAACTTGGCATAAAGCTTTTTCTCCGAAGGGTTTGCAGAACAATCTTCAGGTGGTCCATATGCTCCTCCTGGCTTTTAGAATACACCAGGATGTCATCAATGAACACCACCACAAACTGGTCTAAGTATGGCTTAAAGATTCTGTTCATCAAGTCCATGAATGCTGCCGGGGCATTAGTTAACCCAACGGCATCACCAAGAACTCGTAGTGGCCATACCTAGTCCTGAATGCTGTCTTAGGCACATCTCCAGCCTGACCTTGAGTTGATGGTATCCTGACCGAAGGTCAATCTTCGAGAATACCCGAGCTCCTTGGAGTTGATCGAACAGATCATCGATCCTCGGCAAGGGATACTTGTTCCGCACTGTTACCTTATTGATTTCTCGGTAATCAATGCAGAGCCGAAGACTCCCATCTTCTTTTTGACAAATAATACTGGAGCACCCCAAGGAGAGACACTCGGTCTGATAAATCCCCGGTCTAGGAGCTCTTGCAATTGGTTCTTCAACTCTTTTAGTTCAGCTGGGGCCATACGATAAGGGGCCTTGGATATAGGTCCAGTGCCAGGGACCAAATCAATGGTGAACTCCACTTCCCGGTCTGGAGGCAATTCGGTCAAATCATCCGGGAAGACGTCAGGAAACTCCATAGCCACTGGAATATCCTCCAACTTCACCTCTTCCTGCTGAAGGTCCTTGACCACAGCAAGAAACCCTTGGCCACCTTTCATCAAGTATTTGGCAGCCAGTGCTGATACAAACACTGAGGCCAGGTGTTCCTGGCTTCCAGTAAAACTGAATTCAGGCTGATTAGGGATTTTGAAGATCACCATTTTCCTGAAACAGTCTACCGAAGCATGATAGGAGGCCAACCAGTCCATCCCAAGGATAACATCAAAGGACTTTAGTGGAAGGACGATTAGATCAGCCTCCAGCCTCTTGTCGCCCACGTTGATCTGGCAGGATCTGCATACAGACTCCACCCTCATAACATCTCCATTTGGGAATGCAATGAGCAACTCTTGTTCTAGGGGAACGGGTGTCAACGATGCATTATTGGCAAGATAAGCATCAGATATAAACGAATGCGTGGCACCCGGATCTACTAAAGTCTGAGCATAAGTGTTGCCTACTTTAATTGTCCCTGATCACAAAGTTTAGTTGTCTTAGATGTCATATAGCGGATCCTATTTATCCTTCATGATCAATGCATTATATCGCATATGAACAAATAATCTTAAAGGGGTACTTAGGTAACAGGTATACCTGCCACAACGGAGTTAGAAGCGGCAGCATCCTGTTGGGTGAGGGTGAAGACCCTTCCCTGGGTCCTCGGCTGCTGCGGCTGGTTCATCCAAGATTTGGAGAAGACAGCTGCTCCCTCCGAAGGGGACAAGTGGCCATCTTGTGATCCACTTTCCCACATATGAAGCAGGCACCTCTCGGCCCACGGCACTGCCTGCCCGGGTGGAAGTTCCCGCAGTGAGGGCAACGGGTCTCCTTACCCTTCGGTCCTGGGGGGCTGATATGTATCTTTCTTCTTAGCCTGCCCCGAAGACTGGCCCGAAGGAGACCCCTTCCTCTTCCTCTTTAGCTCCCACTCCTTCTGGTTCCTATTCATGTCTCTTTCGATCACCAGGGCTTTACTCACCACAGCACTATATGTGGAGAGTTCAAATGCATTGACTGCTTGCCTCAGTTTGGGTCGCAGTCCTTCAGTGAACCTGGTGATCTTGGCTCTCTCAGTGGTCACTATTTCCGGAGCAAACCGGGCTAGCCTAGTGAACTCGGCTTCGTACTGGGCCACAGAGAGATTCTTCTGTTCCAGCTCAGAAACTCAGACTCCATCTGTCTTTGCACACTACTGGGAAAGTATTTGTTGAAAAAGGCCTCCTTGAACTCCCTCCAGGAAACAGCCTGTCCACCCAATCGCTGCTCCATATGCAACCACCAATCATATGCCTCCCCTTGAAGGAGGTAGGTGGCAAATCTAATCCGCTCCTCCTCCTGGCTACCATGGGCCATGAAGGCCTTCTCCATCTCCCTCATCCATCCCTCAGCATCAGCGGGGTTGGTGGATCCAGAGAAGGGAGCAGGGGCTAAGCTCTTAAACTCAGCAAAGCTCCGACCCCTCCTTGCCAGGGTTGCGGCGGAGCGGGCTGGACTGGTGGTTCAGGTTCGACTCGCGGTTTTGCTGAGTAGGAGGGCCGGGCTGAGCAGGCACCACTTGTTGGATCTGCTGCTGCATAGCCTGCACCATTTCCACAAGGGCCTGAAGTATCTCAGTCTGGCGTTGTTGCTGGCCATTCCAGCCACATTGATGGAACCAGAACCTCCAGAAGTTTGCTGGCCTCCCTGCTGGCCAGAGTTACCAGCCTGGGAACCTCCAACTTGTCGCATACTTCTGGTGTGACGAGGCATGACTATTCCCTGCCAAGTTTGGTTCCAATCAATATCTTTACAAACCCTAAGTTTTCAAAACATATTTATTAAAAAAAAATATCTTCTTAGAGTTGTTACCCTCCCAGTGTCATCCTACTATTTTGCCCAGTGTCATCTTATGTTTGTCCCTAAGGTCAAACCTAGGCTCTGATACCACAAAAGCTGTCACGCCCCAGACCCTATATTGGATCTAGGGGTGGCAACCCGCCGCATGCCTGGCATGCAAGGCGTCCGAAATATAACATTTAATAAAAGGAAGGTAATATATATCATCCAATTTAAATGGTTCTTAATACAAACATAATCATAGGTTTTAGGCTACATGCCCATTATACATAAGTCAATGGGGTTACAACAAAATGTTGGATCTTAATTTCCTCTGATAGAAGCTCCAACTACCCCAAATCCCATTCTTCAGTCTGTGGCTCTGAAAAACATTGTAAGATTTATATGAGCTCACACTCAATAAGTAAGCCTACTATCATAATAATCATTTCATTTCAAGATATTATCAAAACATTTTCATGTATAAAACTTCCAATTTCAAATACATTCATCATGTTATCAAAACATGTATATCATCAGCTCAAATAATTTTGGAAGCTTAATTATACAATAAATGCTGAAATATGCAATGTAAACAAATCCACTGTATTCATATTATTATTTTCTTATGTGTCCCACGGCCCTACAACACCCATCTGGTGTATCACTCTTTAATGTCCCCTAAGAGGAAGGGTCCTGGTACCAGCGTTATGCCATATATCATAATCAATCACAACACATCCTCTAGATGTGTGTGCATTATGCCATATATTAATCACATCACATCCTCTAGAGTGTGTCCTCCACATATCTCCCTGTGGAGGTGGGTCTCGTATCTCTCGGCATTTCACATCGTTTCACATCATATGAGAACCGCGCGACACATATCATCATCATATTTGCATGTAGCACATCATGCATCATCATGAGCATAATCACATATACAGTGGTTTGTACATTCATAGCATAAAATACATCAATAGTACCAGTATATTTTGCAAAGCCAGAATAATCACATCAATCAATTTTTGCACATTTATAATCCAGTACTTTGCAAAATATTAGCAGTCACATATAATTATAACAGATACCCAATTGTATACTCATGGTACTATTTATCAATTAAATAACAAAATTCTATTTTGCCTCATTTCATAAATATGCATATAGCTATAAATCCAAAGATTTATATATTAAATAATTTATGAAATGAGATAATTAGTTTACTTGCAATAAATGGCTTAAATACAAATAATGCAATATATATCCGTATAGCATTTAAATACATAATTTTCATATTTTAATAAATTATAAAAATTATAATAAGTGGCTTACTTACTTCAGTACGCTAATCCAAACAGTAAATCGGCTATGTGGACATCTGGTTACCTACAGCATTAATTTCCACAATTAAATCTCAAAAATTGGAATAATGAAGCATCCCCTAAGGTCTACCAGTCTAATCCTGGGCCCAACTTTGGGCTCGAATATTTCTCAATATATAAGCCCGAATGAGGAAGTAAAAATACCTCGAGAAACTAGAATCGACGCCGAATCGGGCCATATTTTTATTTCTCCATTCTCGGCCCAATACGGGCCCAAAATGTGGCCCAAAGATGGCTCAAAATCGACCCAATAGGGCCCAACGTGGGACGGCCCAGCCGGCCCACGTCTCTTTCTTCCCCCGCGCCTCCCCTGTTTCACCAGAACAGGGGAGGGAGCCATGTCGGCGGCCAGGGCCGCCACGGCCGCCTCCCTCTCCCTCTCTTTCTCCTTCAATTTCTCTCTTCCTCTCTCTCGGGCATCGTGCCGGTGGCACGGCCGGCCACTACGGCCGGTCGAATCCTCACCAGATGGTCGCCACCGCCGGTGAGGTCCCCTGGCCACCGCCCAGGCCCAACGAGGCGACGACCACTCCGTCGGGCCCGAACCAAACCGTGAACCGGCTTGGTTCCATTCCCTCTCCCTCTATTTCTCTCTCAATCTCTCTGTGATTCTCTCTCTCTCCCCCTTACTTGTGGTCGGCGCCGGGGGGGAATGCTCATGGAGAAGGAGGGGTGCTCCCCCCTCCTTATATAGTGCCAAGGGGAGGGTTAGCCCCTCCCCTGCTCGTGTGAAGGGACCAGCTGCGGCGCCCCCCTTCCTTGACCAGCTGCGGCGCCTGTCCTGTCGCAACTGTCAATAATGGTGGAGGATCCGTCGCAAGAACATGGGCTCACAAATATCACTTATAAAAACTATAAAATCTTATCTACAAAAGACTAACAAAAATGTATCATCTGAATTCCTTAATTCTCTAAGTATTTAAAATCTTCACCATACAAGTGAGATTAAATATATACAAGCACAAAGAGAGTGACTAAATATATGCAAACATAAACTCTCATAATTAAAGAAAGCGTTGCTCTTTATGAGTGAGAAAAAAATTCACTTGAAAGAATCAGAATAATTTGTGAAGATATTATCTAACAAGGCATATATGCAAGCAAAAAATAAAGAAAAATATATTAATAGAAGTGAAGAAAGAAAGCTTGTCATAAGTTAAGCTATCATATTTTTTATTAATTTTTTTTTGAAAATAGAGTTTCAATTTTAACCGCTTTGTTCTGTTCTATAAAATTCTGATGGTTTTATATAAAATCTATGTACTTTTGAATTTATCATTATTTATGATATTATTCATAAATAACTAAAAATAACATAAACTTTGCTAGTTTTGGTGAAATAGGCTTTAATCACTCTAGATTGTATTTAATTATCATTCTCCAATTTCAATCCTAACTCATCCATCAAATTTCTTTATAGCAGATAGTCGTTGATACTAGACTGTAATTAATTATTATTCTTTAATTTTAATATTAAGTAATTCAACTATCAAATTTTTTTATAACAAATAGTTGTTGCTACTAGGCCGTGATTAACTATTATTCTTCAATTTCAACCTAAGTAACCTATCCATTAAATTTCTTTACAACAGATAGTCGCTGCTACTAGACTTTGATTGATTATTACTCTCCAATTTGAATCCTAAGTAGTTCATTCATTAAATTTTGTATAAGATAGTCGCTGTTATTAAATTGTAATTAATTATTATTTTTCAATTTCAACCCTAAACAATTCATCCATCAAATTTCTTCATAACACGTTAAGTCATGATTAATCATTATTCTTCAATTTCAACCCATTCAAGTTAATTAATAAATTATGTCATTAGTCCCCATTCATTCCCCTTAAAGGGCAAAACAATAGGAAAAAAAATCGGAATCCATAGTGTTAATTACTTTATTTATGCTTAATCAATTGCCGATTTCTGTAAGGTTGATTGCCAGTAATTTTGAATGGTAATATGAATTACCTATAAGATAAATTAGCACAGAATAGATTGCCAGTAATGTTGATTACTGTGTTTGGTATACACAGGTAATGTTATAATAATATTGATTACTGTGCTTGGTATGACAAACATATTACCAATCATATAACATCAAATTCCCAAAATACTCCTAAATTAAATTCATATACTAAATCAAATCTATTAAAAATTTTTAAAATATTCCAAAATATTCCTAAATCAAAGTATTTATATATAAGTAGAAGATATTAGATTTATTTTTTAAGATTAAAATATATTTTTAATATTTAAAGATTTATTCTTTTTTTGAATTTTTAATATTTGTTATATAAAATTAATTAAGATTAATAGAATAATTGATATATTATTTTTTAATTTTATTGTTTAAATATTAAATTTATTAAAAATTAATTTAAAATTAAATTTCAAAAAATAACATTTTTAATTAATTTAATTTAATATTTAAAAAAAAATTAAAAATTAATTTAAAAAATTAATTTAAATAATAAAATAATCATTTTTAATATTAATTTTTAAATTAATTTAATATTTTAAAAAATAAAAACTAAAAAAATTAATTTTAAAAATAAAAAAATAATTAAAAAAAATTAATTTTAATTACTTTTTAATTAATTTTAAATTATTTTTTATACATTTAAAAAAATAATAATTAAATTTTTCAAATTTTTTTATTATTTTTTTCAATTAGAGTTTTCTTATATTTATATTTTTTATATTTTTTAATTTTTTTTTCTATTCGATATTTTTCTTTTATATGGACGAATAATACTATATTTTATTTTTGTTTGAAGATATGAGAAAATAGATAACGACAATGAGACGGGAGAAAAGAGAAAAAAAGAAGGGAATAATTTTGTTTAGAGAAAAAGATAATTTTATTTTTATAAAAGAGATAGGAGTAATTTTATTAAAAGAAAAATTTATTAGATTACAATAATTCGATGATATGGATAACCATCTTCTTTTGAGGTAAATGATAATCTAGATAATCTAAATTATCACTATAAGATAGATTATCATTCAAATTAAGTATCAAATATAATTATTTAATAAATTTTATTTAAATTATCGATAATATTATCTGTTACTAAATGCCCCCCTATCTTCCTTTTCGCGAAATAAAGTAAAATCTTTTTCTACCGTGTCATTCATTAGGCATCCCACCTGGGATCACCGAGTCATTGCATATACGGCGCCAGATCAGAAAAAGGAGTCCATCAATCTAACGGTTGCAAGGAAAGCATAAGTTGGTGTAATTTTGTTTTTTTTTTGGTAATTTATGAGAACTCTCTTTTCTTCATTTCATCTTACTTGGTTCGGACTAGTTTGATGCGCGACGCGTGTGCGCGTATAAAAAACAAAAGATATTTTTATCTTTCACACGCGCGGCGCGTCCATCACCGCGCGCGGTGCAGCAAGACTTTCCCCCGGAACAATATCCCACACCGTCAATTCCACGGGATAAGAGGAATCCATCACTCCTACCTGCGCTCATACCTCTGCTGCTCCAAATTGCTGGGTGAAGAATCCCAGAGGTAAGTGAGCATGAACCCTAGAAATTTCCACTTACCGGTTTTCTCCTTATCATGCTGCTGGTCATAGGCCTCTTTTAATTGGAGGGATTCGGGGTTTCGCTGCTTTGTGGATCGATTTTTTAGGTTTTTTTTTGTTATATATTTTTCTAGAATTTATGGTTTTCTAGTGCTTATCATCTTACAGCTGGTGTAGCCGACCCCATGTAGTTAGGAAAAGGCTTAGATGAGTTGAGTTGAGTTGATTTGTATCATCTTACTGCTGGTAATAGACCTCTTTTTATTGGAGGAATCCGGGGTCTCTCTGCTTTCTGGATCGATTTTTTTTAGGCTCTTTTTTGTTATATATTTTTCTAGAATTCATGGATTTCTAGTGCTCATCGTCCTATTACTGGTTATAGACCTCTTTTTATTGGAGGAATTGGGGGTTTCTCTGTTTTCCGGATCGATATTTTTTAGGGGTTTTTTGTTATATAATTTTCTATAATTCATGGTTTTCTAGTGCTCATCATCATATTGCTGGTAATAGACCTCTTGTTTATTGGAGGAATTCGGGGTTCTTTGTTTCCGGATCGATCTTTTTTTTTTTTGGGGGTTTGTTATATATTTTCTTAGAATTCATGGTTTTCTGGTGATGATCATTTACTTTTTTTTTTTTTTTGGGCCCGAGGGGAGGGGTCACAGTTTTTTTTTTTAATATCTTTTCCTTTTATTGGGGTTTAGATCAAGAAATTGACTACAGAGAATCGGATAGGTTTGTTAAGTCGTCTATGTATTATATGGGTGATCTCTTCGAATTAGCCTGGATCATTGATATCGAAAGCATGTGGATTTCATTTCATTCATGTGCTCACTTGATGGACTAGTCAATCATTTTCTTTAAAACACTCTCATAACTTGCTGAAGATGATAAAATAAGCTTTTGTTTTCCATTTTGTGGCGGGGGCACCAAAAGATAACCTTTTCTTTGTGATTGTACGAGGCTATGATTGAATCCCCCTGAGACTGGTAAAATTGTTGTACTTCAACATTTTATGTTCTCCTGCCATTATGAATACCACTGGGAAGAAATTCTACATCTATGGTATCTTATCTCAATGATGAATTGTAAACAAACTCGACATCTATTTAAAAATTTACTATGATAAAACCATTGAAAAAAAATGCATGTAATCGGTAGATGTCTAAGTATTTTGGAAAAGATTGTGTGATGATGGTAACTAATTTGTGTTATCTGGTGCATTTTTTCTATAAAAAGAAGGCATTCATAATGCTCCTTGATAATATGATGTCACTGCTTTTTTTTTTTTTTCTTATTGATTGAATAACCTACCATATGATAATTCTATTCTTGATAACGCTGTAATTGTTTTGTTGCAGGAGTGGGGGGCTCTAATTGAGTATTGTTTTCTTATCCTCCTGGAGCAATGGCTTTAAACCAGACCATGAGAATTGCTCTTGCTCTGTCTTTTTTGGGACGCTCTCCTTCATATTTGGTGTCATTGCGGAAAATAAAAAGGTTTAATTTCTTTTACCTTATTTGGCTAACTTCAGTGAATTTCTCAAGAGTGAAATGTGACTGCTTTTACTGTTACAAAGTTATTCAAGGATGTACCAAATCAAAATTGCTTTGCATATACATACAAACCAACAGTCAGACTCGCAATGGTTGAGGTAGAATGTAAGATGTTTCAATTCTGTTGCCGAGTCAAACAACTGAACAATGTGATGCATTTATGTTTCTTGCTGTAACTGTTGCTTCTCTTGTTATTAGAATCCTAAGAAACAATGTCATTTATTAAGCTAGCTTGATGGCTTTAAACTTTCTTATATAGTATGATATGATCTGTCTGCTCTGAGCTTCTTGCCTCTGGGAAATAAAAATTTTGATCTGACTGACACCTTAGGGGATGACTACAGGTATCTTATGGTTGAGAATGCTGGTTGGTAAATATCCATTTGCATTCAACTCTTTACTTCTACTCAGTTTGGAGTTCCTACCAACATTCAACTGTTTATTTTTGCTTTTGTTTTAAACTAATTTATCTGTATTCTCTTCTTTTATCATCTTCCAATTGTACTGTTGAGTTTTTCCTGTGAGATAGATAATTATTGTTGAAAGAAATTTCTTAAAAAACTTGTAACTTCAATGTTTTGTGGCATGTATCTATTGATTGATTTTGTAGCATTATCCAATTTTTATGGATTGTTATATTGTTGTTTCCTTGTTGATACAGCCTCCATATGGAACCCCAATTACAGCAAAGGGCGTAGTCATCTGCAAGTTCCCAAGTGATCCAACAATTGCATTGGGAACCCTATCCATTGTCACGCTCTTTTTAGCAGTTATCATCGGTCATGTGGCTGTGTTTTTTCCATACGGTGGGAAGTCTGTTCCACAGCAGGCTTTGTTCCGCAGCACTTCATTGCTCGTATTCTTCCTTATTACGGAGTAAGCTTTCTTCATTTGCTTTTAGTGCAACTGCTGGCCTATTCTAACATAAAATGCCAAAAGCATAGAATCTGAGTATTCATTCAAATTTAAACACAATACCTTATTTGGCTGTACAGATATTAGTGGTATCACTGATGGAATCATAAAGCCCTAACTGTTCGAATGTGTTAATGTGTCAGCTTTCATACTAATTGCCTGCATTTTTTTTAAGAAGCTACCAACTTAATGCATTCGATTGCTGAGTTCTACAAATGTTTATATCTATCTCCTACATATTACATGCCGATTATATGTACCAAATGCTAACACCTCTTTTTTGTCCTGTTGGACATTTTTAGCTCCTAGATATGAGACACTGTAATGATGTTTGTCTGCTTTATTTTTCTTAGTTATATTGTTGTTATTTTCTTCTTTTTTAAAGAGGGAAAAATGGTCTCTCAAGCCTTTCATGGTCACTGTTTTGTGATTTTCCCTTACAAGACTGCTTAACTAGCATCGTAATGTGGTGGTGCTGAATCTGGTAGCCTCAAAGATATCGATGCTTTATGAGAAGGTGTTTTGTGTTGTGTGAGTGAGTGAGTGTGTGTTGAGATTATCCTCATTAACCTTTGGCATTTTCATTTGGGATAGCTACATTAGGAGTACATAAACTTATTTGGGGTTTTTAATTGAGTCCTTATGCTTTTTTTTGTTTTTTCAATTGAGTGTATCAACTTATGTAAGTTTTTCAATTATATTTTTAATGACCGCCAATGATGACTTGATGGACCACATAATTGCTGTTGATGATAACATAAGTATATATATATATATATATATATATCAATTAAGTATATCAACTCATAAAAGTTTTTCAATTGAGTATACTTAAGTGCAACTAGCATTTATCATAATCAATCAAAAAATTTCATGTATAAAATTTATACATAATAACCTTAAAAAAAATAATATTACCTATTTGTGCATTAAAAAAATCATATGCATAACAGGTTAAGCAGTTAAATAGTAACTTGTCAATTGCTTGACTAATAGTAAATAAATTAATGAGAAAATCACACTTTATACTCTGCAAAGGCTATTTGACTTTACTGCATAGAGCTGGATATTAAAAAGGGTGTTAATGGATAGCTGATGTCAATGGATAGCCCCTGAAATTTTCTTGCTTACATTCTTGTACTTGATTAAAAAACTTTTATGAGTTGATGTTTCATATACTTAATTTTTAAAAAAAGTATACTCAAGTCATCATTGGCTGTCTGTCAAGTGATCGTTAATTTGATATCATTAACAGCCGTTAAAAATATACTTGATTGAAAAACTTACATGAGTTGGGATACTCAATTTTATAAAAAAGGAAAGTATAAATACTCAGTTGAATATCCCAAATAAGCTCATGTTCTTATGGTGTAATTGTCCTTTTTTTTTTTATCTCACACTTCTTTCTTTTCTAGAAATGCTTATGTTGTCATGATATTTGTTGTTAATTTTTACCTTTTTTTACCTACCAGCCATGGCAGCTAATGATTCTTTCTGATCTGCACGTATTATGCAATCAGGATCTTGTCAGCTCTAGCAATGGTGATGATGATGTGGACAACTATCACTGAAGGCCTTCACCGTGTACACAACGTTCACCATGATCTTACAACACAGTGCCCCACTACCAAGACTGGCCTCTTTGGTGGCGCTGCCTTCGTTTCCCTTGATGCAGCCCTCCTCTGGCTTGTCTGCCAGATGCTGACTCTCAATGCCAGAGCTGACTACCTGGATGAGAGTGATCCTAAAGGCCAATATGGACAGGTTTATGCCACTGATTACAAAGATTGTGGAGATGAACCTTCACTTCCCGTGGCATGACAACTGAAAGTATCACAGAAGAGAACAAACACTTGCACTGGGTAACAACTCTTTTATTTTTTACATCTAGACATGGAATTACTGGTTAGCATGTAAATATGTTATGCATATGTAAATATTAATGAAGTGGTATCTTGCAATCCAATTGTGCTGGATTTACATGCTTTCTATACCAATATGCTTTAACCATTTCGTGCGAAGATGATTTTTCTTTTTAGGTGAGCAAGAAAGTTAGATCAGGCTAAACATAATCTTCCATCGAGGAGAGGAGATGTTCAGGTGCTTTTATGACTTAATCCATTGATACTTTATTCCAATGAATATATCCTACACATGGATGGGAAATATGACATTCTTGCATTCAAGTAAGAGGATTTGAGATATGGAGAAACTGGAAATTAGAAATTGGAGAAGCAGGAGAGATTAAGAGCCTGTGGATTTGGGTTATATTCCGTATGTGTGCGTGTGGTAAATATTTCTGAATGGGCCCTATTCGCACAAATGTAAGAAGAAGACTTTCATTTTGAGGGAAGAGATAACAATCTTGAAGCCTTTTTTTTAAGTACTTAGAATTGAATTTATATAAAATGCTTGCATCAGGATAAGTGGCAGCATCCTTCATTGCTATACAATGTTGTAGGTATCAACATGACTATTCCTTTGTAGAGAAAGACAAAGTCCAGTCCATGCATGTTGTCTGACAAAACAACACTCAGAAGGATGCTGCTTGTTCTAAAGCTCCAAATTTCATATTTTGAACCGAGGCTGGCATCCAAACTATAACAATTGAAACGGCTCAAATTATTGTTATTTATTTACTTATTTTTGGTCACAAGACTGCAAGCAATAATTTTCATGATAAAACTACGTGCTTCATCATGGCAGAATGATTTTCTTCAGGGACTTTTTTTACATTCATTATGATGGTAAAAACAATTAATTATTAGATCCTACAGTTCAGGATACTCATCAAGCTGGCATTTGCTGACTAATACGTGCATGGTAGATCCCTTTCCAGAAGTCAACACTCTGCAGCAATCTCTTCTTGGTGACTGTAGCAATAGAGACAATTAGCATGCATCAAGTGAGCTTTAGCATTATATAAATCTAAACCTGTTTAATTAATACTGAAAGAAGAGTACTGAAATCAGCTGGCCGGGATGTAATTAATGGCTGCAGCACTTGCCTGCTTCCACCGAAGGGGATCAGGCTTCTTAAAAACGATAATATTGCCGATAGTTTCAGGTGAAGGCATCTTCCATCGGCAAGAGTATGTCGGTCTTTGCCGGGAGTAGTTGCTTATGATCAGCCTGGTAGAATTGTCATAGCGAATGCTGCTGATGTAGTAAGTGTAGGGGTGCTGACAGGAGTGCCTTGCAACTGGTCTGGTGTTGAAGGAGTAGGCAAGGTAATCAGCTCTCTTGTACCAGTTCAAGAACGTCCTTGCTGGGGTTATGAGCTCTCGGGGTGACACCAGGCCCCTTGAGACCTGGATGGCATAGCCCCAGGACACCGAGATCGACCACCAGCGCTTCTTGTCATAGCAGATGGACTGCTGCATGATGCTGGCTGAGTCAAGATCAGCAGACTGGAGGAGATGCTGGATGGCCTTGGCTCGCTTCATTCTAGGGAATATTGGTTCTACCACATCAAGGTGGTGCAAAGATACAAGTGGTGCCACTGGGTGAGCAGCTAGCAGTCCCAGGAGGTCTCCATACACATCATACTGCAGAGAGGAGACAGATGCATGTTACCAATAATCCTGGACATATATAGTGCATGCATGGCTGGCATTAATTGCCATATATATTCAACAAAGGATTATGATGAACTATTGATGTAAATGCATGCATATGGTTGGATGCTGAGGTTTGGATTAGTCTCATGCATTGATATAATTCCTGATTCAATTGCAGTTGCAGTGTCTGTCTTCGATTTCTCTCTTTCTTATGACTTCATGCTGACTTCATGCTGACAAACTGATCGCAAATGTTTAATGTGTCGATGGTCCTGCTTGAGAAAATGGACCAAAGCAAGAACATGGACAGCTTTAGAGTTCTTTATAATTGGGTGGCAGACCGGTTGGTATCTTCTATTTTCATATGGTTCGCTGCAAGCGCTATCATTGCCAAATTCAGCTGAACGTTACAAAGAATAATACTAGGAAAAGGTAACCTATCGCGATCTCTCTTGCTCTTGAAGCGTTTCCTTTTCCATCTTTTCAACGGGAAGAAAAGGTGAAGCTCTTTGGGACCTAGTGCCAAAAATAGTTTTATATTGGATAAAAAAATAATATGTACTTATAATTTTTATTTATTTATTATTAATTAACTTTCATTCAAATTTTTTTAAATTATATGATTTTGATCCACTAACAAATTAATTAGATCAGCAAATGAACTTAGGCATTAGATAATGAGTTCATTGAATCAATAAGTGGGTTTAAGGTATTACAAATAGGGAAAAGACTTTGTACACCGCCTTTGGTGCAGCAAGTCCTACATGGGATGCACCGTTCTTTTTTATTGGTTCACATACGAACGACATCCATTAAAAAATCTTTACGACATTCCGAGAAAAAACTTACGACATTCTAGTTTTAAGCTTACGACAAGTTAAGACACCCATTCAGAAAGCAAAAAGACTAACTAGTTTTAAACTTAAGACATCCGTTCAAATTGTCTGTACATATTCTAAAAAAAATTGAATGGGTATTAATGCACGTCACGTCAAAAAAAACCTTACGATATTTTAGTTTTAAACTTACGATACCGTAATTATAAAACTAAAACACCTGTTAAGAAAGCAAAAAATATTTACGATACCCTAGTTTTAATCTTACGACACCCTAGTTTTAAACTTACGACACCCACTCGTCTGTACATAAATTCCAAAAAAGCTGATATTAATACACGTCACGTCAAAATTAAGACACCCATTAAAAAAGCAAAAAAAACCTTACAACATTAAACTTACGACACCGTAGTTATAAAACTAAAACACCCATTAAGAAAGCAAAAAATACTTACTACACTCTAGTTTTAATCTTAGTTTTAAACTTACGACACCCACTCGTCTATACACAAATTCCAAAAAAGCTGGTATTAATGCACGTCATATCAAAATTAAGACACCCATTAAGAAAGCAAAAAAAACCTTACGACACCCTAGTTTTAAACTTACGACACCGTAGTTATAAAACTAAGACACCCGTTAAGAAAGCAAAAAACTTACAACACCCTAGTTTTAATCTTACGACACCATAGTTTTAAACTTACGACACCCACTTGTCTGTACATAAATTTCAAAAAAAAAGCTGGTATTAATGCACGTCATGTCAAAATTAAGACACCCCATTAAGAAAGCAAAAAAAAACCTTACGACACCCTAGTTTTAAACTTATGACACCGTAGTTATAAAACTAAGACACCCGTTAAGAAAGCAAAAAATACTTACGACACCCTAGTTTTAATCTTATGACACCGTAGTTTTAAACTTAAGACACCCGTTTAGAAAAGGTGTTTGTACATAAATTCTAAAAAAAATGTTGAACGGGTATTAATGCACATCAAACATATTTTTTTTTTGAAATTTGTGTACATATACGTTTTCTGAACGGGTGTCTTAAGTTTAAAACTAGTGTATCGTAGGTTTAAAACTAGGATGTCGTAAGCTTTTTTGCTTTCTGAACGGGTGTCTTAACTTTATAACTACAGTGTCGTAAGCTTAAAACTAGGGTGTCGTAAGTTTTTTTCTCGGGATGTCGTAAAGATTTTTTAATGGGTGTCGTGCGTATGTGGACCAATAAAAAGGAATGGTGCAGCCCACATAGGACTTGCTGCACCGAAGATGGTGTATAAAGTCTTTTCTTACAAATAGTATTGAGCCAGTTCGGATGTACCAAAGTTGAAAGTTAGTGGGTATACAAGAAAAGGACTATCCATGAAATGATAGTAAAGTTTAATATATTGTGGAGCCACTATTATAACATCAGCCATCCCATTCAGAATAGATTTTAACTAGTTTATGGCATGTCGCATTATAAAGGGTAAAATTATAATATCTCAAAATAGTTACATGATGGAAAAGAAAAATATTACATACTTATAACATTTATTATCAATTAATTTTTATTCAAATTTTTGAGATATATGATTTTAACCAACAAACGAATTAATTGGATCATCAGGCGTTACAATCTTTGTGGTGCTGGAGTCAACTATAATAACTAGACAGAAATTGTTTTCAATCTTGCAGGGTTGATCCTCACAATTAATGTTCAGTTTCAGATCCTCTTATACAAGTAAGTTGATGGTTATTTTTTTTTTATAGCAAATGATAACTTCGCCAAGAGTATTAATTAAAGTAATATGCTATCGTTTTAGCGTTACCTGATGAAATCCAGCTTCCTTGGTGAGCGGCACTCCAAGCTCCGCCATGCAAGCGTGAATCCGATCGTCGCTGCCGTACAAGCCAGCATATCTCTGAATGCAGCGGTCCTGCATCTTCTCCAGCTCCACCGCCAACGGATAGCTGATGGCAAACCCGCCGCCGCCGTACGCCATCCCGTACGAGAAGAGTATATTCTGCAGGTGGCTCTCCGACGAGCCGCCAACGTAGTAGAACTGCTTGTGATCGTATTTCCTCAGCACCCTCACCACGTTTTCCACGATGAACACCGTGTCGTCGTCGCCCATCACGAACCACCTCACGCCGTCCATCCCCAGCCTCAGAGTCTCCGAGACGATCCTCGACAGCCTCAGAGCCGATCGACTGCCGTGCGCGTGCTTGTAGGGGAATCCGGACGTGTCGCTCGAGATCTTGATCTGTGGGAGCTCCTCGTTCCTCCAAGTCCTCACCCGCTTGTCGAGCCACACGACTCCCCTGGTCTCGCCGGGCCTCCACCACCGCTTGATGTATTCCTTCCTTTGCTCCCACAGGCGGGACGAGGCGGCGATGCAAAACACGATGTGCTTGAGACCAGTCTCTTCTTCCTCTTCTTGGTCGTCCCCGTCCCCGTCGTCGTCGTCTTCGGCTTGGGATTGTTGTTTTGGGACGTCGATGGTTGTGGTGGTGGTGGTGGTGTTCTCGACGGATAGAGCTTTGGCGGCGGAGATATCGGTAGAGCTGCAGGGTGTTAATGTTTTGTCGGTCAGGAGAGAGTTTGAGGAGTGGAGGATGTAGCAAACGGGCAGGAGGACGAAGCTGCATGCAACGAGGTTTCGGAAGGCTCGGCCGTTGCCGGTGAACTGATCATAAAGTATTGATGATGGTGATGGCTTCTTCGCAAGGTCATTGTTGGCCATCATGTTGTTGTTTGTGGCCACCCCGGATTCAAGTGGTGATCAGAGGAAGGGGAAGACAAGGAAGTGATCAGTTTCTTCCTTCAAGGTTGATCTTTTTTTTGGTTCCCTCCTTTGATTCTTTGAACGAGTTAAATGGGCAGTTAGCGAGGTGGGAGGCGATAAATGCTGCTATTACTATGTGGTGTTAGCTTAGTTGGGCGTCCGACCATTGCGCGATGAAGAGGGGTCCAGTTCTTATATGTAGGAATTTTCTGTAGGACAGGCACGTTGTGGCCGGGTTCTAGCACGCCATTAATCGTACAAGCCCAAGGCCAAGCCCAATGATATCGTAGGTAAAATTTAAATGCAGTTTATTAGATATTAATTATGTAATTCTTTACTTGATCGGTATATCATGAGTTCATTCGATATTTAATATAATGACAAATATGTATTACCTATTAGATGGAACGGTTGTCATTCTTTGGGTCAAGTGGCATTTATACTTCAACATTTAGTAGGATGTGGATATGGTTATTAGTATATATCAAACCGAATTGACTAATGAGCCAGACTCCTGACCTAGCGAAGAACCGATTGATTTTTTATTCATATAATGACCTAGTATAATTAATTTGATAAAACCGAACTAATTTGTTCATGCCCTCTTAAAATTACTTTTTAATCTATATAATTTAAATATAAGTGTTACTTTTTAGAATTTTTTTAAACCTAAATATCTCTTTCCATTTTTCAAGTATTGATGTGTATATTATATTTTATTGCAGTTTAAATAACTTAATTTTAGTACTAGGTGGGTTTTACTATGCTAAATTTAGGAATTTTTAATTTTAGTTTAAATATAAGAATTTTCTATGGAATGGGCACTTGGTGGGTATACTGAAACTAAACCAAGGCCGATTATGTGGTGAACTAGAAGTCAACTAACAATTCTACCAAGACATTTTGGTTGGATGCAGGGATTGTCTGACCTTGCCTGAATTACAACTCCCAGGTCATGTGGACATGGCTTGCATGGTCATTTTTTAGCTTGGAAATACCATGGAGCATACTTATCATTCTACAAATCTTGCCAAACGGAGGCAGGACATTTGCCCTTCATGCACTCCCTTGCATGCCCTAGTGTTGATCACAAATTAATAGAGAAATAAGGTATACCTAAAAACATATTGGAAATTCAAGTTTGTGTTTTGATGTAAGTTGCTCAAAATTGGTAGGCTATCTTACAGAAGTGAGGCCAACAAACATCTAATAACAAAGTCCAATGTGGTGGTGGGTAGCAGGCCTAGTCGAATGCTCATTGTCCATATCATTTCAGGTTAATTCAGGGCGAGCTTTGTGTCTTGCATCCTTCCTGCAGTCTCGGCTACAAGATGTGCAATAGATGCTGTATTCCCTGGAAATGTCTGGCAACACATAACATTGCCACCTCAAATAAGCTTTTATACTCCATGAACTATTTTTATATTGGCCCATTAACGTAGACCTGACGGCTTGACTAATCAATGCATAGACAAAAGTTCAGTGATACTGTTTTGGAAGTTCTTTACCAGGATCTGATTAACAGAAATATCAGTGAAAAGAACAAATACTGTTTCAGGGTTCCTTCTTTCTTTCCATCAATTTACCAATCAATATAACATGCCTGGTGTTTCTTATTCTAATAGCAATTCATATATCATACGCTCTGAAAATTTTCATTTTTCAGCTAACTGGCATATGAGGGAAGGAAGTCAGCCCTGCAGAAAACATGCACATGAAACAAAATCTATAATAGTAGAAAGCACAATCTTTTTCATAGTAGAAATATATATCTGGTCCACTGATTAATGATTGCATCATAGACAACAAACTTACTGCACAGATCAGTCTTCTCCATGTCAAGAAACACTTCAGGCAAGCAAGGCTAATATATAAGATAATGCTGGTGCTTCTGTAAATGCTCCCACGAACCATACATAGACTTAATACATGAAGTGACAATTTGAATGGTAAAGACTGCCATTATAGTTTTACTTGCAGCAATAAGGAGCTGGTTATGACAATTACCAGAAATTTATCATGATCAAAGTTATTAAACATGGAGCCTGTTCGTACATTCGTATTATGGTTTTATATTTGAGCTTCTACATGAAGATGCTCGGAGACATATTTTGTACTCTTCATTTTATTTTTTTTACATTGAAGAAATAGATTTCTTGGAAAATCAAAACACATCCAGGTCTATATTGTCTTCATATATGCAATCATATATAAGAAAGTCTTAAACATAGAGAAATTCCATGCAGATAGAATAGAAACTGAAGTTTAGTTCATTACTTGCAAAGAGGTATTTTTATGCAATCTGCAAGAGGAGGAAAAAGAATTATCCAACTTTGAAACAATGAGCCTAATTTCTCAAATGCATGAATTTTAAACTAGAAGTGAGATACTGTAGAAAGGTTTTATCCCAAGCCGTTTCTTAGTGTGCGCAATGAGTTTTTGAGGATCATTCCGGGTTTGTAAGTAGGCATCAATCTTATTCAACTCCTAAAAAAATGTTTACTTCAAGTTAACATAACAACAATTGTCAATAATAACAATGATTAAACAACATAATCAGTATAATAATAATAATAATAATCATAACCATCCAGCTTATTCCAACCGTTCATGTTTGGCTCTATGAGACCTCATTCACCAAGTAATATCCTCAGTAAAAAAATATACCAAATAAAGGGTAAGGTTGATTAAAATAAAATTTCAAGAAAATTGCAACATATTCGAATCATCTGTCAAAGGTAAGCTAGTAGAAGTTCTTGATATCATAACACTCCACCAACCTGAAATAAGAATAAAATCCATAGGATACAGGTGAGCACACCTTCATGAGTCTGCATGCTTATGCATCAAATAGCTTAAATTACACCATATTTCTATCAAATAGCTTAAATTACACCATATTTCTTTTACATCAATTATGTTCTCCTACATAAGAGATATATTTGAAAATCTGACAACATCAATATTCTCTATCAAATCACCTGGAGAGAAACATTTTGTGCTAATTTTTGGAACAACACATTATTCAAAAAAAAAAATGGAAGAACACTACTTGTTGGTTTCATGCACTCCTAATTTCTCTCAAAGTGTAGCATTATCATAGGCAAAGGCTAGAGACAAGTTCTATGACAGCATTCTCATATGCACTAAAAAAATGACATTGCTAGGACAAAAGATATAGGCCCAATTCCATGTCCATCATTTACATACGAACTGATTTTCATAACTTTATATAGAAAGACTACCATAATTAAACCCTCTAGATTGGTAGAAATATTAGTTAGGGATGAGGAGGGTAGATTGATGTAAGAGTTTAAACATGAAGAACATCGCAAATGATGGCTTGAATAGGAAAACAAGAAAGTGAGGGTATACGAGTGAAAGGACACAGTGCTTGAATTTCATGAACCCTGTTAATATATTTGTATTTATATGTTGAACTCCACTAGAGGCTACTAAATGGCACAAAGAAACTCAAGGCTTGTTGCATGTTGTGGTTGGTTATTTTGCATTATCATACCATCATCACAAATTTCAATCGGACAAGAGAGACCTGAAGATAGAACGATACATAAGCATTATACAATTAGCATGAATTGTAATACCTCAATCCATAATGCCAGCTTGGGCCTGCCTTTGGTGATGTCATAGTTTTTTACATCCAAAAAGAGAATCTGATATCTTTCAATAAAAGGAGCATATGCAATGTCGACCTAAAAATTACATTTTAGCAAATAATCAAATTTTAGAATATAATAATAGAGAAAGGTAAAAAAGTAAAGAAAATAAAAGAATACAGTCCAGTCTGTATATGTCTAAATGTTACAATATGATCACAAGATTGCAGAATGAAGAAACAAACAGATAAACAAATAATCACCAGACATTATTATTTGCCAAGCAACATATCTCAGTTGCAGTAACAGCTGATCAATCATAGTGTCAATAAATCACTAATTATGATATTATAGCATGAAAAAGATTCTAAAGTCAACAATAATCAAACCCAAAATTTTTCAGACTTTTCTAGACCTTCTGACCATTTCTAATGGAGAATGGACCGGATCACCTTTTCTTTTATTTAAAGATTCATTATAATGCAAGTGCAAATGCATGTGGTTGGTAAAGATTTTATATTTATGATAATTTAATTAAATTTTTAATTCCAAAATATCTGAAAATAATTAATTTATAGTTAAATTTCTTCTTATAATTAAATTTCTTTTATTACATCTCATCTGCATCTATTGGTTCATATTTTCTCTCATCTACTCATTCAGAAGGCAGCATGATGGTCTTTTCCCACATAATGTCTAGTCTTCCTTTTCTTCTCAAAAGTCAAGCAATGTTATCATTAGAAGCCAAGCATATTTTAAATCTTGTAACAAAGAAATCTCATTAGAATAATTATCATTCTCAAAGTTCAATAATATTGAATCCATTCTTTTGTAGCAGCATATTTTGAAACCTTTAAGAAAGAAATCTAATTACAGATAACGGATTGGGGTTTATTTTTTAAATTGAAAAATGGGAAATTAAACCACTTTTATAGTTGAGTATGTTTACCAGAAAACATTCTGCTTATGAAGTCATAGCAGTCTTGATTTTCTTTTTTTCTTCAATGAATTCGATCATAATGCCAACAACCAGGAGCTAAAAGGGGAAAATCAAATGAAGGCTTCATTACCTACCAGACTAAATTGGCCAAGAAAGAAAGGACCATCATCAAATTTGGAAAGGGCATCTTCTATTTTATTGAGGGCAACACCTGATGATACAGGCTTAAACAAATCAATATATGTAGGAATAAAGATTTAAATCTTCATTCTAGGAATTTAATAATAAAGTTTACAAGAGCTCGATCTCACCAACTTCGTCACCCACATCTTCTTTTGAGGGTAATGCTGTGAACATGACCTTGTTAAGAGAATCAGTGTAAGAGAGCAGCTCCTCTGCAAACTGATGCTTTGCAGCAGCAAACTTATCACAAAAGTGGTTGCAGCCAATATTGATATTGGTCATCACTTACATCAGGAAGCAATGCAGGGCCCTCAAAGTGAGTATTGATATATTTTATCAAATCCAAACTCTCTCCTTTGACTTCGTTATTGTGCTCCAAAGAGGGAACCTGTCTAGCAATGCTTGCATTTAAATAGTGTACGTAAACATATAATGCAACCCAATTCACCTTCACAGAGCTTGGAAATTACATTCAGTTGAATTATTAATTTTGAAAAGGAAACAATTATCATTTCCAAAAAAATAAGGAAATAAGTTTGGCAAGGGTAAGTGAGCCCAAAAAATATGATCAGCTGTGAGCAACAGTATTGCAGAAGCAACAATTACTTTTTCAGCGCATGTAAGAGTCTAAGCACCATGCATGTGATTATTAAAAGTAAACCAGATGACACAACTTCATTCAATTTGTAAGAATCCACCATACCCAAACTTATCTAGTGAGAAAAGCATCCTTTCGTATTTCCTTGGAGAAGAAAAATTTTGAATCAAAGGCATGTACATGGCAATTTTTATGGATAAAATTACCACAAATGCCTAATGTAAACAAAATTTCAAGGTAATCTTGTACAAATTGATGAGAACTTAAGGTTTCTGTTCATAGAGAAATAACAAGATTGATGCAGGACGAGAAAAATAAGAAAATTAACAAAGGACACAAATGTGAATCCACAGACTAAATATATTTGATTAAAATTCTCCTACAGGTCATCATAAAATTGCGGTTTTGTTAGGTTCATTGAAACAAGTTGAAAAATATTTCAGTTGGGTATATGACAAGTCATCTAAAGAACATAAAGTTCTCCAGATCCTTGGCATACTAAAACATTACTTTTTGTGGATAGAAAAAATAACTGATTTTTAAGTCAGATTGCTGCAGTTGGATTACACTTTCAGGGCAAACACAAAGCATCCAAAACACACACACAAGGAAGTTGTAAATTTCTTCTTCTTCTTCTTCTTTTTTTTTTTTTTTTTGACCCATAAGGAAGTTGTAAATTTCAGTATCTCAAAAGTCAAACTTTACAAACATAGAACAACTCTATATATTATTATTAAAAATATGTATGAGTTATTCTTTCTTTTTCTTTTTGTGGATTTTTCTGTTAAATTTGCCAGTATCTACAAACTAATCTACAAGGGTTCAAAATAGATAACATCATTTTGCACACTCTACTAGTTTACAGACTTTTCTGAAGTCTTAATTTTGTATTCTAATTTCTGGACTGGACAGATCTTACAATCACATCTACCCAGATAAAATCTTTTTTATGCATTTTGCTGAGAGTATCTAAGACAAAGTAATCCTAAATTGGTGAAAACATGCAGGAAACTAACAGCCTAGAGAGCTATTCCCCATGACAACAAAACATGTTAATCCATAGATGCTGCAATATGTGTTACTGCACTCCAAAACTAATAATAAAATGCAACCCCAAGCTAGTCTTGTGTTTATCACAATCTGTATCAATTAATGTATCCTTTTATCATACTATTTTCCATTATTTTAAGGGCCATGAATGGATCTTTGGTCTCAGAAATACTAAAAACAGGAAACCACATATAGCAATGCCATTGAAATATAGCCATTGTCTACACAAAAAGGGGACAAATGAATTGAGTATGTATATTCATTTATAACTTTAAAAATACCAAAATACAGAGTCATTTTTCTCTTATGGTCTTTTTTTTTTTAAAAAGAGAAAATATATGATACCTTTTGATAATGACTATGAATTTAGTCATATGTTTATACTGATGATGAATGGAATTTTAGTTATGTAAATGGGAATTGCAAAGTGTCGTATGTTCAAGAATTTCAACACATTTATTTTACATCAGAGGCATAAGGCATTTACAAGATATAAGTGTCATAAAACACTATAGTACTAAAGTACATGACATCAAAGCATCGAACCTAATTTGGGGGATAAACCTTCTCCTTGTACCACGCTGGCCTATTTTGCAGATCAATTGGAACCAATTTTATCTTTTCCTGCAGTCCCTACTTGCCATAGCAGCAGTTTTCATTAAGAAAAAAGGACTTTTTTTTAATAAAAAATCCCTTCCAAGAAACTGACAGATCTATAAGAAAAAAAAAAAATCCAAACTTCCGATCCAAAAACAATCTTGTGAAACCCATCTAGAGTGATCATGAGGAAGAACCCGGTTAAACTCCACCAGCAGGAAATTCCATCATTTCTAAAGCAGAAAACAAGGAGGTACCTTATAATTTCTAGCAATCCAGGTATAATTACTTTGATAAAATCGAACTAATTTGTTCATGCCCCCTTAAAATTACTTTTTAATCTACTCAACTCAACTCATCTAAGCCTTTTCCAACTACATGGGGTCGGCTACATAAATATGCTTCCTCCACTCTACTCTATTTAGGACCAAATCGATATTCAAATTATAAATAATTATATATTTTTTAATTATTTTTTCAATGTTAGTTTAGGTCTACCTCTATCTTTACCATGGATTGTTAAAAGACACTCTTTCTAACTGAAGCATTTAAAGGTCTATGTTGTATATGTTCAAACCATCGCAATCGATTTTCTCTCATTTTATCTTCAATTGGGGCTACACCTATCATTTCTCTTATATGTTTATTTCTAATTCTTTCTTTTAAAGTTTTACCACATATTCATCTTAATATATGCATTTCTGTCACACTTAATTTATTCAAATGTTGTTTCAATATTGTCCAACACTCTGTTCCATATAGCATAGCTGGCTTAATAGCGGTTTTATAGAATTTTTCTTTCAATTTTAATAAAATGCGTCGATCATACAATACTTCCGAAGCACTCCTCTACTTAACCCATCCTGCTTTAACTCTATGATTCACATCTTCACCTATTTTCACCTTCTTGCTGGATAATTGATCCCAAATGCCTATATTTTTACTCCTTAATATCTCTTGGCTTGCAATCTTTACTGTTTCTTTATTTATTTTTTACTCCCACTAATATTACATTTCATGTATTTAGTTTTAGTTCTACTAATTTTAAAACCTTTAAATTCTAAAGTCTCTCTCCAAATCTCTAGCTTAGCATTTACTTCATATTTAGTTTTATCAATCAACACTATATCATCTGCAAATAACATACATTATGGATATTATTTTAAATATATTTGGTTAATTCATTCATAACTAATACAAAAGATATGGACTTAAGGCAGATCCTTGATGTAAACCAACGGTAATTAAAAACTCACTAGTTTCTCCTATTGTTGTTTTAACAATAGTTATTGCTCTATCATACATATCTTTTATCAATTCTATGTACCTTTTAATAACTCTTTTTTTCTCTAAAACTCATCATATTATTTTTCTAGATACTCTATCATATTTTTCTCTAAATCAATAAAGACCATATGAAGGTCTTTTTTCTTTACCCTATACTCTCCATAAATATTCTTAATAAATAAATATCTTCCATGGTCGATCTTTTAGGCATAAATCCAAATTGATTATTTGACACCAAAGTTTTAGCTTTTATTCGATTTTCTATTACTCTCTCATATAATTTTATTATATGACTCATTAGCTTAATCCTCTAATTTGCACAGTTTTGAATCTCCTTTATTTTTGTATATAGGTATTAATGTACTTTTTCTCTAATCATTCGTCATTCTTTTAGTTGCTACAATCATTTAATAAATTGATTAACTATATGACTTCAATTTCTCCTAAGCCTTTTCAACCTCAATAAGATCGCATCTGGTCCTAATGGCTTTGTATTTTTTTTTTACTCAAAGCCTTTTTAACCTCAAGCATACTAAATTTACGAAAAAATTTATGTTCATTTGTTACTCCTAAGTTATTACATCCTTCTACCATTAAATTTACTAAATTATTTTATTTAATAAATTTTTAAAATAACTTTTTATAGTTCTTTTATCTCTTCTTCTTTTACTAAGACTTTCATCTTCATCCTTAATACATTTAATATAGTCAAGATTTTTGTTTTCTTTTCTCTTAGTTTTGCTAGTTTATATATAATTTTTTTACCTTCTTTCATATCTAGTCTATTATATAAATCATCATAAGCTTTAAGTTTGACATTACTTACCGCATTTTTAGCTTCTTTCTTTGCATTTCTATACTTTTTAAGACTTTCTTCATCCCTAGCCTCTTGCCAAATTTTGTAGTTTATCCTTTTAAGCTTGATGGCAGCTTGAACTTCCTCGTTTCACCATCAAGTTTTCTTTCCTGCTAGTTCTACTCCTTTTGATTCTCTTAGAACTTCTTTTGCTATATTTTTTTATGCATTTAGTTTCTTTTTTTCATATTAAATTGGGATCACTATTTATATTCATAGTCAATTCTCTTACTAACTTTTTTAAAATAATTCTAGTTTTTCTCCTTTCAACTTCCATCATTTAATTTTTGGATTAATAGTTTTACGTTTTACTCTAAATTTCATTTTTATCCATATGTCTGCTACCATTATCCTATGTTGTGAAGTTAAACCTTCTTCTGGAATAACTTTACAGTTTTTTCATGTTATTTTATCTACCTTCCTAGTTAAGAAAAAGTCTATTTGACTTTTATTAGATCCACTTTTAAATGTTATTTAATGTTCGTCTCTTTTTTGAAACAAGTATTTGCTATTGTTAGATCATATGCCAATGCAAAATCTAATAAGCTCATGCCGGCTTCATTTCTATCTCAAATCCATATCCTTCATGTACCGTTTCATATCCATCCCTCTGTTTACCTACATATCCATTAAAATCTTCTTCCAAATATATCTTTTTTTCTTGTGGTATTTCTTACATTACTTCATTTATGTCTTCCCAAAATTGTCTTAGTTTGTTGGCCTAATCCTACTTGTGGTGCATATGCACTAGTTATGTTAATTATATTATTCTCAATTATAAGTTTTAGTGATATAATCCGATCTTCTTTCCTAGTTGCCTTAACAATATATTCCTTAAAATTTTTGTCTACAATTATTCCTACTTCATTTTTATTTTTATGTTTTTCAGTATAATATAATTTATATCCTGTATTCTTTATTTCTCTAGATATTCATATACCCATTTAGTCTTTTGTAAGCAAATTATATTAACTTTTTCCTAATCATAGTGTCCATTATCTCCATAGCTTTACCTATTAGTATTCCTATGTTTCAAATTGTTACTCTAATCTGACTATCATGGACTAACTTCTTTACCCATACTTATCCGTAGTACAGGAATCCTTGCTCACTTATCACCGCACCCGAGCACCGGTGCCGTGCCCCTTGCCCATTTTTTGAAACATTCGAAGGCAGATGCAACGCTTAACGGAAACGTCCTAGTCCTTCACAAAGTTTGATTTTGTAGATTCATATTTTAAAGGATTTGAACCTAACACAATCATCCTTCTTTACCGGGCTTGAAACCGGCCTTGACGGAGTTTTACTTTTTAATCTAAATAATTTAAATATGTGTTACTTTTTAGAATTTTTTTTATATTTCAAACTTAAATATCTCTTTCCATTTTTCATCTCTCAACCTACCTGAACTTTGTGGACATAGAATTTTATGGATGATTTTGTATCTTTATTATACTTTTATTATACTTGTAAACTAGCATTATTATTTTTTAAAAAAATTTAAGTTTAATTTTGGGTATTGATGTGTATATTATATTTTATTGTAGTTTAAATAACTTAATTGTAGTACTAGGTGGGTTTTACTATGCTAAATTTAGGAATTTTTAATTTTAGTTTAAATATAAGAATTTTCTATGGAATGGGCACTTGGTGGGTATACTGAAACTAAACCAAGGCCGATTATGTGGTGAACTAGAAGTCAACTAACAATTCTACCAAGACATTTTGGTTGGATGCAGGGATTGTCTGACCTTGCCTGAATTACAACTCCCAGGTCATGTGGACATGGCTTGCATGGTCATTTTTTGAGCTTGGAAATACCATGGAGCATACTTATCATTCTACAAATCTTGCCAAACGGAGGCAGGTACATTTGCCCTTCATGCACTCCCTTGCATGCCCTAGTGTTGATCACTAATTAACAGAGAAATATGGTATACCTAAAAACATATTGGAAATTCAAGTTTGTGTTTTGATGTAAGTTGCTCCAAATTGGTAGGCTTTCTTACAGAAGTGAGGCCAACAAACATGTAATAATGAAGTCCAATGTGGTGGTGGGTAGCAGGCCTAGTCGAATGCTCATTGTCCATATCATTTCAGGTTAATTCAGGCCGAGCTTTGTGTCTTGCACCCTTCCTGCAGTCTCGGCTACAAGATGTGCAATAGATGCTGTATTCCCTGTAAATGTCTGGCAACACATAATATTGCCACCTCAAATAAGCTTTTATAATCCATGAACTATTTTTATATTGGCCCATTGACGTAGACCTGAGGGCTTGACTAATCAATGCATAGACAAAAGTTCAGTGATACTGTTTTGGAGGTTCTTTACCAGGATCTGATTAACAGAAATATCAGTGAAAAGAACAAATACTGTTTCAGGTTCCTTCTTTCTTTCCATCAATTTACCAATCAGTATAACATGCCTGGTGTTTCTTATTCCAATAGCAATTCATGTATCATACGCTCTGAAAATTTTCATTTTTCAGCTAACTGGCATATGAGGGAAGGAAGTCAGCCCTGCAGAAAACATGCACATGAAACAAAATCTATAATAGTAGAAAGCACAATATTTTTCATGGTAGAAATATATATCTGGTCCACTGATTAATGATTGCATCATAGACAACAAACTTGCGCACAGATCAGTCTTCTCCATGTCAAGAAACACTTCATGCTACACACTTTATATCCAGCAAGGTTAATATATAAGATAATGCTGGTGCTTCTGTGAATGCTCCCACGAACCATATATAAAC
Source organism: Calamus simplicifolius (assembly GCA_900491605.1). NCBI lineage: Eukaryota > Viridiplantae > Streptophyta > Magnoliopsida > Arecales > Arecaceae > Calamus > Calamus simplicifolius. Next base: position 373,535 of record UESW01004175.1, on the reverse strand, counting down.
TTAATACATGCACCTGCATGCATCAAGGTCAGTTATCAATGTCGACCAACGAATGTAAAGTCAACCATGAGCAAAAGTAAGTGACAATTTGAATGGTAAATACTTCCATTATAGTTTTACTTGGAGCAATAAGGAGCTGGTTATGACAATTAACAGAAATTTATCATGATCAAAGTTATTAAACATAGAGCCTGTTCGTACATTCGTATTATGGTTTTATATTTGAGCTTCCACATGAAGATGCTCGGAGACATATTTTGTACTCTTCATTTTATTTTTTCACATTGAAGAAAGATAGATTTCTTGGAAAATAAAAACACATCCAGGTCTATATTGTCTTCATATATGCAATCATATATAAGAAAGTCTTAAACATAGAGAAATTCCATGCAGATAGAATAGAAACTGAAGTTTAGTTCATTACCTGCAAAGAGGTATTTTTTATGCAATCTGCAAGAGGAGGAAAAAGAATTATCCAACTTTGAAACAACGAGCCTAATTTCTCTAATGCATGAATTTTAAACTAGAAGTGATATACTGTAGAAAGGTTTTACCCCAAGCCGTTTCTTAGTGTGCGCAATGAGTTTTTGAGGATCATTCCGGGTTTGTAAGTAGGCATCAATCTTGTTCAACTCCTAAAAATATGTTTACTTCAAGTTAACATAACAACAATTGTCAATAATAACAATGATTAAACAAAATAATTAGTAAAATAATAATAATAATCATAACCATCGAGCTTATTCCAACCGTTCATGTTTGGCTCTATGAGACCTCATTCACCAAGTAATATCCTCAGTAAAAGAATATACCAAATAAATGGTAAGGTTGATTAAAATAAAATTTCAAGAAAATTGCAACATATTCCGAATCATCTCAAAGGTAAGCTAGTAGAAGTTCTTGATATCAATAACACTCCACCAACCTGAAATAAGAATAAAATCCATAGGATACAGGTGAGCACACCTTCATGAGTCTGCATGCTTATGCATCAAATAGCTTAAATTACACCATATTTCTTTTTACATGCATTATGTTCTCCTACATAAGAGATATATATTGGAAATCTGACAACATCAGTATTCTCTATCAAATCACCTGGAGAGAGAAACATTTTGTGCTAATTTTTGGAACAACACATTATTCAAAAAAAAAAAGGAAGAACACTACTTGTTGGTTTCATGCACTCCTAATTTCTCTCAAAGTGTAGCATTATCATAGGCAAAGGCTAAAGACAAGTTCTATGATAGCATTCTCATATGCACTAAAAAAATGACACTGCTAGGACAAAAGATATAGGCCCAATTCCATGTCCATCATTTACATACGAACTGATTTTCATTACTTTATATAGAAAGACTACCATAATTAAACCCTCTAAATTGGTAGAAATATTAGTCAGGGATGAGGAGGGTAGATTGATGTAAGAGTTTAAATATGAAGAACATCGCAAATGATGACTTAAATGGGAAAGCAAGGAAAGTGAGGGTATACGAGTGAAAGGACACAATGCTTGAATTTCGTGAACCTTGTTAATATATTCGTATTTATATGTTGAACTCCACTAGAGGCTACTAAATGGCAGAAAGAAACTCAAGGCTTGTTGCATGTTGTGGTTGGTTATTTTGCATTATCATACCATCATCACAAATTTCAATCTGACAAGAGAGACGTGAAGATAGAACGATACATAAGCATTATACAATTGGCATGAATCTGCAATACCTCAATCCATAATGCCAGCTTGGGCCTGCCTTTGGTGATGTCATAGTTTTTTACATCCAAAAAGAGAATCTGATATCTTTCAATAAAAGGAGCATATGCAATGTCGACCTAAAAATTACATTTTAGCCAATAATCAAATTTTAGAATATAATAACAGAGAAAGGTAAAAAAGTAAAGAAAATAAAAGAATACAGTCCAGTCTGTGTATGTCCAAATGTTACAATATGATCACAAGATTACAGAATGAAAAAAAAACAGATAAACAAATAATCACCAGACATTATTATTTGCCAAGCAACATCTCTCAGTTGTAGTAACAGCTGAACAATCATAGTGGTCAATAAATCACTAATTATGATATTATAGCATGAAAAAGATTCTAAAGTCAACAATATTCAAACCCAAAATTTTCAGACATTTCTAGACCTTTCTGACCATTTCTAATGGAGAATGGACCAGATCACCTTTTCTTTTATTTAAAGATTCATTATAATGCAAGTGCAAATGCATGTGGTTGGTAAAGATTTTATATTTATGATAATTTAATTAAAATTTTAATTCCAAAAATATCTAAAAATAATTAATTTATAGTTAAATTTCTTCTTATAATTAAATTTCTTTTATTACATCTCACCTGCATCTATTGGTTCATATTTTCTCTCATCTACTCATTCAGAAGGCAGCATGATGGTCTTTTCCCACTAATGTCTAGTCTTCCTTTTCTTCTCAAAAGTCAACCAATGTTATCATTAGAAGCCAAGCATATTTTAAATCTTGTAACAAAGAAATCTCATTAGAATAATTATCATTCTCAAAGTTCAATAATATTAGAATCCATTCTTTCGTAGCAGTATATTTTGAAACCTTTAAGAAAGAAATCTAATTACAGATATCGGTTAGGGTTTATTTTTTAAATTTAAAAATGGGAAATTAAACCACTCTTATATAGTTGAGTATGTTTACCAGAAAACATTCTTTTCATGAAGTCATAGCAGTCTTGATTTTCTTTTTTTCTTTGATGAATACAATCATAATGCCAACAACCAGGAGCTAAAAGGGGAAAATCAAATGAAGGCTTCACTACCTACCAGACTAAATTGGCCAAGGAAGAAAGGACCATCATCAAATTTGGAAAGGGCATCTTCTATTTTATTGAGGACAGCACCTGATGATACAGGCTTAAACAAATCAATATATGTAGGAATAAAGATTTAAATCTTCATTCTAGGAATTTAATAATAAAGTTTACAAGAGCTCTATCACCAACTTCATCACCCACATCTTCTTTTGAGGGTAATGTGTGAACATGACCTTGTTAAGAGAATCAGTGTAAGAGAGCAGCTCCTCTGCAAACTGCTGCTTTGCAGGATCCTACAAATTTTAGGTTACATGTCAGCAAACTTATCACAAAAGTGGTTGCAGCCAATAATGATATTGGTCATCACTTACATCAGGAAGCAATGCAGGGCCCTCAAAGTGAGTATCGATATATTTTATCAAATCCAAACTCTCTCCTTTGACTTCGTTATTGTGCTCCAAAGAGGGAACCTGTCTAGCAGTGCTTGCATTTAAGTAGTGTACGTAAACATATTTCCAGGTTGACTGTAATGCAACCCAATTCACCTTCACAGAGCTTGGAAATTACATTCAGTTGAGTTATTAATCTTGAAAAGGAAACAATTATCATTTCCCAAAAAAATAAGGAAATAAGTTTGGCAAGGGTAAGTGAGCCCAAAAAGATATGATCAGCTGTGAGCAACAGTATTGCAGAAGCAACAATTACTTTTTCAAAGCATGTAAGAGTCTAAGCACCATGCATGTGATTATTAAAAGTAAACCAGATGACACAACTTCATTCAATTTGTAAGAATCCACTATACCCAAACTTATCCAGTGAGAAAAGCATCCTTTCGTATTTCCTTGGAGAAGAAAAATTTTGAATCAAAGGCATGCACATGGCAATTTTTATGGATAAAATTACCAGAAATGCCTAATGTAAACAAAATTTCAAGGTAATCTTGTACAAGTTGATGAGAACTTAAGGTTTCTATTCCTAGAGAAATAACAAGATCGATGCAGGACGAGAAAAATAAGAAAAGAAAGGACACAAATGTGAATCCACAGACTAAATATACTTGATTAAAATCCTCCTACAGGTCATCATAAAATTGGGGTCTGGCAATTGTTAGGTTCATTGAAACAAGCTGAAAAATATTTCAGTTGGGTGTATAACAAGTCATCTAAATAACATAAAGTTCTCCAGATCCTTGGCATACTAAAACATTACTTTTTGTGGATAGAAAAAATAACTGATTTTTAAGTCAGATTGCTGCAGTTGGATTACACTTTCAGGGCAAACACAAAGCATCCAAAACACACACACAAGGAAGTTGTAAATTTCTTCTTCTTCTTCTTCTTCTTTTTTTTTTTTTTGACCCATAAGGAAGTTGTAAATTTCAGTATCTCAAAAGTCAAACTTTACAAACATAGAACAACTCTATATATTATTAAAAATATGTATGAGTTATTCTTTCTTTTTCTTTTTGTGGATTTTTTCTGTTAAATTTGCCAGTATCTACAAACTAATCTACAAGGGTTCAAAATAGATAACATCATTTTGCACACTCTACTAGTTTACAGACTTTTCTGAAGTCTTAATTTTGTATTCTAATTTCTGGACTGGACAGATCTTACAATCACATCTACCCAGATAAAATCTTTTTTATGCATTTTGCTGAGAGTATCTAAGACAAAGTAATCCTAAATTGGTGAAAACATGCAGGAAACTAACAGCCTAGAGAGCTATTCCCCATGACAACAAAACATGTTAATCCATAGATGCTGCAATATGTGTTACTGCACTCCAAAACTAATAATAAAATGCAACCCCAAGCTAGTCTTGTGTTTATCACAATCTGTATCAATTAATGTATCCTTTTATCATACTATTTTCCATTATTTCAAGGGTCATGAATGGATCTTTGATCTCAGAAATACTAAAAACAGGAAACCACATAGAGCAATGCCATTGAAATATAGCCATTGTCTACACAAAAAGGGGACAAATGAATTGAGTATGTATATTCATTTATAACTTTAAAAATACCAAAATACAGAGTCATTTTTCTCTTATGGTCTTTTTTTTTTTAAAAGAGAAAATATATGATACCTTTTGATAATGACTATGAATTTAGTCATATGTTTATACTGATGATGAATGGAATTTTAGTTATGTAAATGGGGAATTGCAAAGTGTCGTATGTTCAAGAATTTCAACACATATATTTTTACATCAGAGGCATAAGGCATTTACAAGATACAAGTGTCATAAAACACTATAGTACTAAAGTACATGATATCAAAGCATCGAACCTTATTTGGGGGATAAACCTTCTCCTTGTACCACGCTGGCCTATTTTGCAGATCAATTGGAACCAATTTTATCTTTTCCTGCAGTCCCTACTTGCCATAGCAGCAGTTTTCATTAAGAAAAAAGGACTTTTTTTTTATATAAAAAAATCTCCTTCCAAGAAACTGACAGCATCTATAAGAAAGAAAAAAAAATCCAAACTTCCGATCCAAAAACAATCTTGTGAAACCCATCTAGAGTGATCGTGAGGAAGAACCCGGTCCAACTCCACCGGCAGGAAATTCCATCATTTCTAAAGCAGAAAACAAGGAGGTACCTTATAATTTCTAGCAATCCAGGTGCGTTGCGCAAATGGGCTGGTGTAGGATATATAGAGTCTTCCACAAAGAGGGGCAAAAGAAAACAAAAGAAAAGATCAGTAGTATTAAATCCAGATAAAAAATGCTTAGAATTCCACAACAATTTAGGAAGGATTAAGAGAGGGTGAACAAGAATAAGCTACCTACCTGGTGGTCCCATCAAAGAGAGTAGGTGGTTGGGAAATAGAATCCAGAGCAGGGGGGAGCACCTCCGTCATGATGAAACTAGGACAGATAGCACGATCAAGATCAAAATATATTAGGAGACTAAAAGACTCAAAAAAGAACAGAGGACAGTGCGAACTACTGAAATCGATCAGAATTCAGAAACCGGATCCTTAGAGAGTTCGGGAATTTACTCACCTGGTTGGCGCTGCCATGGGCCTCTTGCGGTTCTCCGACTTCTTCCAAGCGGCCTGAAGAGAATCCTTGAATGGGAGCTCTGCGCTGTTTACTGGAAGGTAACGACTTTGTGCACCAGCCACCCGTGTACACGTGCACAAAAAATATTTCATATGATTTTTATTATTTATTAAAATTAATAATTGGGTCAATATATATGGACTTCAAAGGTTGACAAAGTTAGACACTTTCAGCACTGGTTCTGAAGATATGGCTACCTTGATATCTTTGAATGCCTTTCGGCAATGATCTGATCACAGCCAAGATTGGTCCTTCTTTAAAAAATTGATCAAAGAAGAGACTTTTCTTGAGTAACCAGCTACGTATTTTTAATAGTAATTGGCTAGCCCAAGAAAAATTCTCAACTCTATCATCTTATTTGGTTTGGGCCATTCAGTGATGACTTACACCTTTCTTGCGTCCATTTTCGCTGACCCGTTGCCCACGAGATGCTCAAGGAACTTAATTTTTTTAAGGTAGAACTCACATTTTTCTCTCTTTACATATAGATCATTTTTCCTTAATCGAACAAATACCAGCCTTAAGTGTTCTAAGTGATCCTTAAAAGACCCACGACAAACTTATCCACATAGTCATGAAATACATTGTTCATTAGATTACAAAAGGTTGCAAGGACATTGGTCAAACCAAATGGCATGACCAGAAATTCAAAAAATCCATATCTAGTGACCATTGTGGTCTTTGGTTCATCCCCTTCCGCAATTCGGACTTGCCAATATCCGGATCACAGGTCCAACTTAATAAAATGTGTTGCCTTGGACAAGCGATCGAACAAATCCACAATCAAAGGCACATGATACTTGTTTTTAATAGTGACCTTGTTCAAGCCTCTATAATCAACACAAAGCCGAAGAGAACCATCATGCTTCTCTTGGAAAAGCACCGGAGCACCAAAAGGGGCTTTCGAAGGTTGAATCTTCCCAAAGTCCAACAGTTCACCCATCTGTTGTTTTGGTTCGGCCAACTCCTTTGGCAACATTTGATAGGAAGCCTTGGCAGAAGGTCGGGTGCCCGGCACCAGTTCAATGCGATGGTCCATGCTACACCAAGGTGGGAGCCCCTTAGGCAAATCTTGGGGCATAACATCATCAAATTCCTACATAATTCCAGCCACCTCTCTTGGTACCTCTGCCATTTTCTTTGAGTCCTCCTTCACAATCGCCGCGAGGTAGGTCCCTTGGCCCTTTCTGCAACCACGGGCCAGCTACCTTGCGGAGATCAACTCCACTTTATGAACAGGGTTCCTTCCTTGCCCAGAAATAAAGCAAGATTTTTTCTCATCATCGATGAGGATTCCACCCATATGTGGGATAATGACAACTTTGGCACCTATAAAAATATTGTTACCAAGTATGACTTCAAAGTCATCAAGGGGCACCACCATCAGATCCAATTGGCCTTCCCACTCGCCGATGGATATCTTGACAACAAAGGCCATGCCTTTCACGGCCTGTGATTGGGAATTCACCGTCTTGATATGTCTTGAGTGTTTGGATACTTTCAAGCCCAAAAGATTCACCATCTTCTCAGCAACAAAGCTATGAGCGGCACCAGTGTCTACCATAGACAAGACACGATGCCCATTGACTTTAGTTTGGACAAACATCAATCGGGGTCGATCCATCGTTGCTTCTTCTGCTTGAATAACTTCAAGCACTTGAAGAGGGGCAATACGTTCAGAGGGCTTTCTGAATCTGAATCACCCTCATCAGCGACAAGAGCATTCAATTTTTCCCGCTTTGGATAGTTTTTGCATAATGAGGGCCATTGCAAATATAGCAACCCGAATGGGATTCCCTTTGTCCTTCTTTGATGAAGAGCCATTCTCCTTGGCCTTCATTTTTGCCTTGCCGAGGTCCTTCATCTTCTTCCCATCAACATCTTTTTGTTTTGGAGTCTTCTTAGGAAACTTGTTGGTAGGGTGAGACTTTTTGAAAGGATCGGAAGGGAACTTGATGATTTGGATGTCCACCAATCTTTCAGCAGCAGCCAATGCGGCAGATAGGTCTGTTACCCTTTGTCCCTACAACTCCAATTGAGCTCACGGTTGAAAGGCAGATAAGAAGTTGAACAACTTATCTTCCTCCGACATATCCTTGATGTCCAAAATGAGGGAATTGAACACCTTCACATAGTCCCTCACGTTGCCATCTTGCTTCAGCTTCTTCAAGGCATCCCTGGCAACCCAAGAGGTGTTGCAGAGAACGAATTGATTCTTCAATTTGTGCTTCAGGGCCTCCCAAGTGTGGATCTCGGGTTGGCCAAGATCATTGGCCCAAGTTCGCCACCAGATTTTTGCATCACCTGCAAGATACATGCAAGTAATGGAAACCTTCTCTCTCTCCGGAACACGAGCAGCCTTGAAGTACTACTCCATGTCCCAAAGGAAGTTCTCCAACTCTTTGGCACTTCGAGTGCCATTGTAAGAATGGAGGTTAGGGGCTTTCATTTTGATCTTTCCATCACCCTAAAGATGAGTTTGTACTACCGACTTGATCAGTTGGATATTTGACACCACCTCGTCCATACGAAGTTGTGGAGCCCCCAATGACTCTTGCAGCATTATTAAGGTTGTTTGACAAGCTTTGACTTGCACCCATAAAGGAGACGCTTGGTTTGCTTGAGGCAACCCGACCATTGCCTCAAACCGGGCCTGTTGGCACACCCTTCTCTTTGGGGCCACTGACGGCATACCTGCATACCTATGGTAATCGGATAGAGTTCTACTAGTCTATATGTAGCGCTTCATAAAGAGCTAGAAAACTCCAATAAATTATTATAAGTGGCAGACACTCAAAACCACATCTTGCTAAAAACTTTTTATTATCGGTTCAATTATATATACACATCACTCCAATTAACACTAAGCATCAACTTGCTCAGATAATATTTTTCATACATACTCAAGCAGTTTACAAGATCACATTTACAATCGACATCAAGATCATAAGTACATACATCATACTCAAATTTTCTCCAAAACATAAGTCTTGTATTCATATCCAAATAAGTTTGATACATCACCACATCTCACTATACATATATACATATACATATACATATATATGAATAACACCCCATATTAGCTCAATATACAAAGTTATCACTATGCTCTTGCAACCTGGCAGGCTTCAGCAGCTAAGGGTCTCAATCCCACAGATCTTAATGTTGCCAAATAGACTCATTGATCTGAAAATAAAAGTGTCAACCATAGAGGGGTGAGACATAAGTCCCAATGACTAGATAACCATCTAACCATGGGAAAAAAGAGAACCACGACATCATTCTAAAGCACAATAAACACATATAATACTCATGTGAATATGATATCAGAAAATTAAAAAACGTAGCTTATTCTTCAAATAATATATATTATAAACTGAAGTATCATATCAATATTTATCCATTGGAAACCATTTTTATACATGGATAATACTTTTTGAAATGATAAAAGATAACTTGTAACTTAGCTTGTACTTACAATAATATATCAGTATTGAAATACTCTTTAAATAACTCACTTATAAAAATCCATGCATGATGCAATTAATACTTCATAAAGTATATATATAAATGCATGTGTATCCTCATTATACAACCCAGACTTTTTTTACTCATCTTTCTGATCCCCACTGGAATCTATTGTGGTCCACCGGCTTCTCTTTCCAAACTCATCCCTACTGGGATATATATTTGGTCCATTGGCCCTTTATAAAATCAAATGCAAGATTTTTTTTTTCAAACTTTATAATGTTGGGCTGTGTATGAAACCTTCGAGGTACTACCCTACAGTCGCCCTCCTGCAGGTGTACTCTCTTTGGGTGCGTGACTGGCAATAGGATCCCCGTATAAATAGCACCTCTTACTTGTGTGGCTCACCCGGCAAAGTGCTTTGTTTCTTAATCCTGAAATCTCGAATTTTCTCTCTACCCCATGGGCTATATAATAATCAGCTTCACTGAGCTATGATTCTTGCCCTTATAGGCTGCATACACATGCCCCACTGGGCCTGATCTAGAGTACACTCACCCATGGTCTTGGGGTTCATCGTACGATCAAATTGCAAGAAGGTGTTGGCTTAATAGTAGTGTGTAATGCTCATGCTATAGCATAGTCTACAGGATGATCAGTCCCATATCTGCCTGATGCTCAATATGATACATACATCAAAACATTTTATCTGAAAAGCTTTATCATGCAAATATGCCATGTATGTATCAAAAACCCATGCATCAAAACTCATGCTTATTTCTTTGTGCTTGAGACTCATGCTCAAAACTCATGCTCTACATCCTGTAATAAAACTCATGTAATCAGAATATCATATATATAGTTCTCATATCCCAAATTTAAACATATGAAATACTCTACTATTGTACCATCGCTAGCTATTTAATATTATTATACAACTCAAAATAACTTTTCCATTGCTAGATGAGAGACCCACTCACCTTAGCTATTTACTCTTTTAACTGGACTCAACTCCGTTATTCTGGCTTCTTGGAATAACCCTCTTGACGTACGTTAATATACAGACACAATAGCTATTAGGGTTACCTGCACACAAGGTTTTCTTCAAAACCATGTATGTATACATGATCTAACCTCTGATATCTCATTATTTTCTTTCATCCTTTCTCTATTCACTATTACTTCTATTATTATCTCAGATACAAGAATCTAAGAAAAAGCTAAAGCTATACCGGGTCTAGGGAAGCTATAGCTTATTGGAAGACAAGCACAAACTCCCAAGCTTCCCTTTCCTTCCTTCCTCTTTCCCTTTTCTTCTTCTTCTTCTTCTTCTCTCTTTTCTTTCTTTCTTTCTTTTTTTCTTTCTTCCTTTCTTTCTTTCTTTGGTTGAACCCACATTATTTCCCTTTCTCTCCTAGTGACTTGGGGACCAAGTCATGAATAGTAGGTTGCTTAGGGGCTAAGGCATGAACAGTGGCTCAGCTAAATTTTCATTTTGCCCCTGCTAGCTATTATTGCTACTTTTTAAAATTTTGATACTTTTATGCAACATTTCTAAGAAAGGACATGCCACTTGAAGAGCTTAATTTTAGAAATCCAATGGTTCAAATGACACTCAAATCGGACTTAAAATAGAATAAATATGAAATTTTAAAGATTTAATCCAAAAAAATGTAGTCTTAGAGTCGGCACTAGCAAATTAGAGTCAGCTCCAGCAAAACTTAGAGTCGGATCTAACAAAATCGGGAGCTGGCTCTAATACGAGGCAGAAATGCTAAATCTCTATTTTTCAATTAGAGTCGACTCTACTTTCTACAAGAGTCGACTCTAAAGCGTGCCAGAAGTTTCAAACCATGCCAGAGTCGACTGCATACCAATTAGAGTCTATTCTAATTGCTAAAAACATCACTTAAGGGTAAAACTCAAACTAAAGTTAATTTTTCTTGTGATTTAAGCCCATTAAAGCTCAAATCTCTCATATTCTTAAATCACACTCATTAACATACAAAAATATACTCATTTACACCATAAATTTTTTCTCTTACTTTTATCAAGTGGCCAACACACCCATACATTATTTAAACCATCCAACATTTATTATAAATGAAAATTCCATTAGTATTACCCAAAATTATAAGATTTTCAGGATGTTACAATTCTTCCCCCCTTAAGAAATTTTGTTCCTGAAATTTAGCTAGATATGTTTTCAAATAGATGGGAGTACTTCAATCTCATCTCATCCTCTCGCTCCCATGTAGCTTCCTCCTTTTGATGATTTAGTCATTGAATCTTAACTAAGGGAATTCTTTTACTGCGAAGCTACTTAATCTCTCTGCTCAAGATCTTTACTGGTTCTATTGCAATGATAAATCTTCCTGTAACTCTATAGTCTCAGATTGAATCACATGGGAGGGATCCGGCACATACCTTCTAAGCATTGATACATAGAATACATTGTGAATCTAAGATAACTATGGAGGTAAAGCCAATCTATAAGCAAGTGTCCTAACCTTTTCTAGAATTTCATAAGGTCCAATATACCTGGGACTCAACTTGCCTTTCTTCCAAAACCTCATAATACCTCTTTTTTTTTTTTTGTGTACAAGCGGGCGATCACACTAGTCTAGTGTGAATCAGCCCAGATAGATCAAAATATAAAATTTGCTGCAGAAAAAAGGACAGAGGTCGCCCGGCCTTTAAATCCATGATCCAGCATGCTGAGCCACTGAAGCAGCCACCTAGTCCACCACCGAATTGGCTTCGCGATATATATGATGGATCTAGGCACTATCAACCTCCTGCAGGATAGACCAAATATCCCTAAGAATTGAATTAGTGGGGCTATGAGAGCAATTCTCCTTATGCAACCAAGAAATGACCATCATAGAATCACCCTCAATCATGAGCCTATGAGCATGAAGGATCCAAGCGGCATAAGAAATACCTGCCCAAGCAGCATAAAGCTCGATCATAGGGACAGAGGAGTCGAGAGTACCAAAACCTTCTGCTGCCAATAAATCACCTTGAGGCCCACGGATGATGAAGGTAGAACTAGCAACTCTACCACGAACACTACCGTCGAAGTTGATTTTGTCAAACCCTAGAGGGAGGGCTCTCAGTAAATGAAAACCGTAAGCCGGTTTGCTGCTAAAGCAGCAGGGGATCCTCTGAGGCCAGAGGAGTCAGAACCAATAGCATTAATAACACAGGCACAGTCCATCGTCAATGATCTAATCTTTCACACAATTCTATGTGAAGAAATAATGTCATTCGTGAAGATGAGCTGATTCCTTGACATCCAAATCTGATATACAATGGCAGCCCAAAGATCACGCTTGTGTTGAGAGCCCCTCTGGAGATCATGAAAGAAGGAGCGCAGGGAGCCCATGTCATCCAATCTGCTAGAATAACCCATCAAATACCATATCCGTCTAGCTCTGGGATAGATGAAGATAGTGTGGTCAGTAGACTCCTCCTCTAGCCTATACAAAGGATAGATCGGCTGGATAGGCAGACCCCTCTGAGAGAGGACACAAGTTGGAAGGCAGTCCCATAGAAGCTTCCAAATAAATAGCTGAACCCTGGGAAGGATGGGAAGCTTCCAGATCCAAGCAGCATCATCCGTACACTAAGACTGAGGCCTACAAATCTTCATAAGGTCCCTAGTGGGGGCCCTAGAGAGACAAGATCTCTGCCAAACCTTGGAGTCAGACAAGCGGCTAGGTATAAGAGGCATCGAGAGAATCCGCCGAGAAAGCTCCTCACCGAAGAATCAGGTCATCGAGGGGATATGCCAGGAGGGGGGATCTAAGGAAATCAAATCCTTAACCCTTAAACTGGTAAGAGCATCAATATTAATAAAAGAGGGCCATCGAGAGAGCGGGAGCTCAGAAATCCAAGTATCCTGGATAACATCAATCGAGTAACCATCTCCAATCATCCAGGAGATATTATTCAGGATAGACTGACCATACCTACAAACCTCCTTCCAAAAGGAGGAACATCCCCGAGATGGCAGAATGTGCGAGCCGGATGTCCAATCACCATACCTCGCTCGATCAGAGAGCTCCAAAGACACTGCGGCTCCAGGAGGAATCACGATGCATGTCTGACTAGTAGAGCTTCTCTTCTAACAATCAGAGACTGGATCCCGAGACCACCTTCTTGGATAGGCATACAGACCGTGTCCCAGGATAAGAGGTGAATACCGTGACCATCTTGCATAGAAGCCCATAAAAAATCTCTGAAGCATATCTTAATCCTCTTAAGACAAGTAATCAGGATGGCAGCATTTGAAAGAAGATACAGAGGAAGAGAGAAAGAACCGAATGAATAATGATGACCCTAGCCATCATAGATAAGCCGGTGACCTACCACCCCTTAATACGCTAACGAACCCGCCTCTCAAGCTCAGAATAGTCAGAACAGCAGGGTCATCTATCAGTTATGGGGATCCCCAAATACATAAACTGATCAGTTTGAGTAGAGATACCTGACAAATTGATAATGGCTTCCCTGGTGGATCTGGTAGTCTTCGAGCTGAAACATATAGAAGACTTAAGAAAGTTAACCTTCTGTCCTAAAGCCTGATAATAACACTGAATAATAGAATATAAAGAAGCCGCATTATCAATGGAAGCCCGACCCAGGAGAATACAGTCATCGGCAAAAAGAAGATGAGAGACTAAAGGGCCCTCCCGCCTAGCCATAAATGGGACAATCCACCGATCCTACTGAGCCTGATAGAAAGCACGTGAAAGATACCTTCAAAAATACTTTATCTCCAACTTCAAATTTTACTTCTCTATGCTTCTTGTCTGCATAGCTTTTCTGTCTATCCTGGGCTGCCTTTAATTTAGCTCTTATGGTTTTAACCTGATCTACTGTGAGCTGCACTAACTCTGGGTCTAACAGCCTTCTCTCTCCCTCATCATCCCAGCACACTGGATTTCTACATTTTCTCCCATATAATGCCTTATATGGTGCCATATCAATGCTAGAATGGTAGATTGTAAGCAAATTCTACCAAAGCAAATGATCATCCTAGCTACCAGAAAACTCTATGATATAAGCTCTTAGCATATCCTCCAATATTTGGATGGTTCTCTCTGATTGACCATCCGTTTGGGGATGAAATGTTGTACTGAATCTTAATTTAGTCCCCAAAGCCTTTTGTAACTCTGCCCAAAATTAAGATGTAAACTTTGAATCTCTATCTGATACTATAGATACTGGCACACCATGCCTACTTATAATTTCATGCACATATAATGCTGCTAATCTATCCAAGGTAAATGCAACTTAATAGGAAGAAAATAAACAGACTTAGTCAATCTATCAACTATCACCCATATAGTATTATTTCCCCCTCTTGTCCTTGGCAGTCCTACAACAAAATCTATAGTTATATGCTCTCATTTCCACTTTGGTATAAATAAAGGCTGAAGCTTGCCAGTAGGACACTGATGCTCAGCTTTAATCTACTGACACTAAACACTTAGATGCATACTTATCTATCTCCTTTTTCATTCCATTCCATCAGTAATTCTGTTTGCTAGTTCTATACATTTTAGTACTACTTGGGTTTATTGAATAAGTTGAGCTATGTACTTTCTTCAAAATCTAATCTTTCACTAACTTCATAGCTGACACACATACTCTACCCTTGAATAATAACACCCCATCATCTCTAACAAAAAACTCTGACTGAGACCCATTCTTAATCAAATCTCTAGCTTTAGCAACTGCGGATCTAGCAGCTAAACTTCTTTTATATCTTCAAGCATCAGGGGTCTTACTCTGAAAGTAGTCAACAAGGCTCTGATTCTTCTACAACTAACTCTTCATTTAACCTCCTCAACTCAATCATCAAAGGTAGCTGTATTGCTCTAATAGAAGCTAATGTGGCCATAGACTTCCGACTCAAGGCATCAGCCACAACATTAGCTTTTCCTAGGTGATACTCAATAGTATAATCATAGTTTTTTATTAATTCAATCCACCTCCTCTACCTCAGATTTAATTCCTTCTGGGTCAGAATATATTTCAAGCTCTTATGATTAGTAAATATCTGGCACTTTCTTCCATACAGATAGTACCTCTAAACCTTCAATGCAAATATAATAGCAACTAGCTCCAAATCATGGATGGAATAATTCTTTTCATGGGATCTCAATTGTCTAGAAATATAGGCCACCACTTTTCCATTCTGTATTAAAACACACCCCAAATCCTTCAACAAGGCATCACTCTAGATTACATAATCACTGGTACTATCAGAAAGTATTAGAATTGGGGCTAAGATTAATCTCTTTTTCAATTCATCCATACTCCTCTAGCATGTATTAGACCAATCAAATTTGATATTCTTTCTAAGCAGCTTTGTCATAGGAGAAGCCAAAATTGAGAAATTTTCTATAAATCTTCTATAATATCCTGCTAGCCCCAAGAAACTTCTCACCTCAGTCTGATTGGTAGGTGCCTCCCAATTCACTATAGCTTCAATTTTCTGAGGATCTACCATAATACTTTTGGTTGAAATTATATGTCCTAAGAATTTCACCTCATCCAGCCAAAATTTGCTTTTATTGAACTTTGCAAATAACTGCTTTTCCTTCAAAATTTGCAAAACTATCCTCAGATGCTACTCATGCTCTTCGTTGCATCTAGAGTAAATTAAGATGTCATCAATGAATACTATCACAAATTTATCCAAGAATTTTTGAAATACATGATTCATTAAACCCATAAAAGCAGCTGGAGCATTCGTCAAGCCAAATAACATCACTAAGAATTCATAATGACCATATATGGTCCTGAAGGCAGTCTTATATATATCCTCATTCTTTATTCTCAACTGATGATACCCAGATCTTATATCAATCTTGAAAAACACTGCTTCCCCCTGTAGCTGATCAAACAAATCGTCAATCCTCGGTAATGGATAGTTATTTCTAATGGTCACCTTGTTTAACTGTCTATAGTCTATACATAACTTTAAAGTGCTATCCTTTTTCTTCACAAACAATATTGGTGCATCCCATGGTGAAATAGTAAGTCTAACAAACCCTTTGTCCAATAATTCATGCAATTAGCTCTTCAATTCTTTCAATTCAGCTGGAGCCATTCTATAAGGTGCCCTGGCTATTGGTCTAGTATCTAGAACTAGATCTATATTGAAATCAAACCCTCTATCAGGAGGTAACCCTGGCAACTTCTCAAAAATATATCTAAAAAATCTCATATTAAAGGGATATCCGTCAGCTCTAAACCATTTCCCTCTAGGCTCAACACGCAAGCTAGAAATGCTTCATATCCCTTTGCTAGCATTCGATTAGCTGATAGAGCTAAAATCACTCCTGAGGACAACCCTCTTCTGTCACCCATGACACAGACCTCTCTGCCATCAGAAGTCTATAATACCACCTCTTTTCTCAAGCAATCTACTTTGGTTCCATGCACAAATAACCAATCCATTCCCAGGATAGCATCAAACTGTTTCAAACTCAAAGGGATCAAATCTGCTGCTAATTTTTGACCCTTCATAGAAATATCACAGCCTCTATACACTTGGTCTGCTATAAAAGGCCTCCCTATGGGCATAGATACTACCAACTGGCTATCCAACTGACCCACATCTCTATCTAGATGCTTAGCAAACTCACATGAGATGAATAAATGCATAGATCCAGAATCAATCAAAATATAAGCATCATGATTATCGATGGGTAGCATACCTATTACTACATCAGGATCAACCTGAGCCTCCTGCTTGGTCATGGCGAACACTTTGGCCTTGGCCCTTGGAACACTAGATGACCCTTTTGGTTGATCCACAATAGTCCTCAACTGACTGGCTGGAGTTGGGGTACCTCCGTCATCCCTCCTGCCAGGCTATCCCCTTGGCACTACTGGCCCCTAGGAACGATCACCAGCCTGCTACCCTCTCATGGGGCAATCCTTCTTAATGTGACCTAGATCACCACATATATAGCATCCCTTACTGCCCCTTTTACACTCTCCCATATGCAATTTCCCACATACATTACATGAAGGTGCAGCTCTTCCTCCTCCAGATGGATGGGCCCTGGTCCCTCACCTCACCAGACACTCTACTGGTGGCAACCTGAGACACCCCCTCATAAAGCTTCCTTTGGGCTGGGCTAGATGCTGACACAAATGCTGATCCCCTGCCCACATCACCAGGGGTTCTAAAACCAAAATGAAACTGTCCAGCTCTTTGGGGTTTCTTAAATAACTGAGTCTCTCTAGGAGCAGGAGGATAACTAGGATCACTTCTTTTCATTCTATCCTACCTCCTACTCATATATTTTTTTCAATCTCCTCAGCTCTGAGTGCTTCCTATACTAACTTAGCATAACTATGATAAATTTGCATGCGGGTCTTAGCTTTTATTGGAAGATTCAATCCATCCTGAAATAGTCTACACTTCTCCCTCTCATCTGCCACCAATGCCTCCACAAACTAAGATAACTCAACAAAAGTGGTTTCATAATCTGCCACAGACATCCTTCCCTGGGTCAGACTAAGGAAATCCCTCCTCTTCTGATCCCTATAAATCTCAGAATAGTGTTGCTGATGGAATTCTCTTTAAAATCCCTCCATGACAACTCCACTCCCTGAGGCTGTCAGTTAGGAATAGATCTCCACCAACTCTAGGCTCTACCCTCCAGTAAAAAGTTGGCAATGCTCAACTTCTGATCTCAGAGCAATCTATCACATCAAAGATCCTCTCTACCCTCTGCAACCATGCCCCGGCCTGAAGAAGATCAGTAGTTCTTTGAAACTCTAGAGCCCCCAACTTTCTGGCTCTTTCCACATTCCTTTCAGCCTCCAAACTTTTAGTTTGAGGGATAGAATTAGCACCCATAGCTGCTACCACAGCCTAAGTAATCATGCCCACCAGCTCTGGCATACTGGGCCCCTGAGTCTATGCCGATGGGTCCGCTGGCATAAAGATAGCAGACTGTGAAGAAGACTCTAGCATCTGCTCTGAAGATGCCCTCACCCTAGCCTCATTAGATACTGGCTTGGTGGAATCACTATACGCCATTCTACCAGCTCTACTTTCTCTAACTACCAATGTAGTAATCATCCTATAAGACATAATTCATTACATTAGTTTTATCATTCAATAACTGTAATCATAATCATTAAATCATCCTAGACTCATACTTAGACCTTTTTCCCCTAGGACCTAATAACCTAGGGCTCTGATACCAAAACTTGTTGGCACCCTCTTCTCTCTGGGGCCACTGACAGCATATCTGCACATCTGTGATAATCGGATAGAGTTCTAGTCTTTATGTAGCGCTCCATAAAGAGCTAGAAAACTCCAACAAATTATCATAAGCGACAGACATTCAAAACACATCCTGCTAAAAAATTTTATTATCAGCTCAATTATATATACACATCACTCAATCAACACTAAGCATCAACTTGCTTAGATAATATTTTTCATGACATCCTCATGCAGTTTACAAGATCATATTCACAATCGACATCAAGATCATAAGTACATACATCATACTCAATTTTTTTCCAAAACATAAGTCTTATATTCATATCCAAATAAGTCTGATACATCACATGAATACACTCCACACTAGCTCAATATACAAAGTTATCATCTATGCTCTTGCAACCTGGCAGGATTCAGCAGCTAAGGGTCTCAATCCCGCAGATCTTAATCCTGCCAAATAGACTCACTAATCTAAAAAAAAGTGTCAACCATAGAGGAATGAGACCTAAGTCCCAGTGACTGGATAACCATCTAACCATGGGAAAATAGAGAACCACGACATCATTCCAAAGCATAATAAACACATATAATACATATGAATATGATATCAGAAAGCTTAAAACATAGCTTATTCTTGAAATAATATATATCATAAACTAAAGTATCATATCAATATTTACCCATTGGAAAGCATTTCCATACATGGATAATTACACCTTTTTGAAATGATAAAAGATAATATGTAACTTAGCTATGCTTGCAACAATATATCAGTACTGAAATACTCTTTGAATAACTCACTTATAAAAATCCATGCATGATGCAATACTTCATAAAGCATATATATAAATACATGTGTATCCTCATTATATAGCCCAGACTTTCTTTACTCATCTCTCTGATCTCCACTGGGATCTATTGTGGCTCACTGGCTTCTCTTTTCAAACTCATCCCTACTGGGATATGTATTTGGCCCACTGGCCCTTTATAAATCAAATGCAAGATTTTTTTTCAAACTTTATAATGTTGGGCTATGTGTGAAACCTTCGAGTACTACCCTACAGTCGCCCTCTATAGGTGTACTCTCTTCGGGTGCATGGCTGGCAATAGGATCCCTGCACAAATAGCACCCCTTGCCTGTGCGGTTCACTCGGCAAAGTGCTTTATTCCGTAACCCTGGAATCTTGGGTTTTCTCTTTGCTTCCATGGGCTATATAATAACCAGCTCCGCTGAGCTATGATTCTTGTCCTATGGACTGCTTATAACCTGCCCCACTGAGCCTGGTTTAGAGTGCACTCACCTCTAGTCTTGGGGTTTATCGTACGATCGAATCGCAAGGAGGTCCCGGCTCAATAGTAGTGTGTAATGCTCATGCTACAGCATAGTTTATAGGGTGATTAGCCCCATAGCTGTCTGATGCTCAATATGATACATATCAAAACATTTTATCTGAAAATCTTTATCATGCAACTATGCATGCATGCATCAAAAACCCGTGCATCAAAACTCATACTTATTTCTTTATGCTTGAGACTCATGCTCAAAACTCATGCTCTACATCCTGTAATAAAACTCATGTAATCAGAATATCATATATATAGTTTTCATATCCCAGATTTAAATATATGAAATACTCTACTATCATACCATCGCTAGCTATTTAACATTATTATACAACACAAAATAACTTTTTTATTGCTAGATGAGAGACCCACTCACCTTAGCTATTTACTCTTTTAACTGGACTCAACTCCGATATTCCATCTCTTGGGACCTCTTGACCTACGTCAACATACAGACACAATAGCTATTAGGGTTACCTGCACACAAGGTTTTCCTCCAAAACCATGCATGCATACATGATCTAACCTCTGATATCTCATTATTTTCTTTCATCCTTTCTCTATTCACTATTACTTCTATTATTATATTAGATACAAAAATCTAAGAAAAATCTAAAGCTATATTGGGTCTAGGGGAGCTATAGCTTACCGAAAAACAAGCACGAACTCCCAAGCTTCCCCTTCCTTCCTTTCTCTTTCCCTTTTCTTCTTCTTCTTTTCTTCTTCCTCTCTTTTCTTCTTTCTTTCTTTCTTTCTTTCTTTCTTTCTTTGGCTGAACCCACGTTATTTTCATTTTTCTCCTTGTGACTTGGGGACCATGTCATGAACACTAGGTTGCTTATGGGCTAAGGCACGAACAGTGGCTCAGCTAAATTCCCTATTTTACCTCTGCTAGCTATTTATCACTATTTCTTTAAATTTTGATACTCTCATTAAATATTTCTAGGAAAAGACACTATCAACTTGAAGAGCTCAATTTTAGAAATCCAACAGTTCAAACGACACTCAAATCAAACTTAAAGCATAATAAATATGAAATTTTAAAGATTTAATCTAGGAAATCTGCCGTCTTAAAGTCGGCTCTAGCAAATTTAGAGTCGGCTGGCTCTAACAAAAATTGGGAGCTAGCTCTAACACCAGGTAAAAATGCTAAATCTCTAATTTTCAATTAGAGTCGACTCTACCTTCTGCAGGAGTCGACTCTAAAGCATGCCAAAATTTTCAAACCATGATAGAGTTGACTCCACACCAATTAGAGTCGACTCTAATTGCTAAAAACATCACTTAAAGGTAAAACTCAAACTAAACTTGATTTTCTTGTGATTTAAGCCCATTAAAACTCAAATCTCTCATATTCTTGAATCACACTCATTAACATACAAAAATATACTCATTTACACCATAATTTTTTTCTTCTTACTTTTATCAAGTGGCCAATATACCCACACATCATTGAAACCATCCAACGTCATTATAAATGAAAATGTTATTAGTATTATCAAAAATTATAAGATTTTTAGAATGTTATAGGGCCATTCTTTCCCTCAAAGCCTCCATGTTGCTACCTCTCGCGGGCATCAATGCAACAATTCTTCGAAAGAAAATCTTCAAAGAGCCTATAACCGGGCTTTGATACCACTATCACAGGGTCAAAAGTTCATACTAAAATTTTCCTTGCTAAAGACCTTGTGCAGCGCTAGATTCTTCAATCCAGCCAGCTTTCCCTTATCAAGACAAAAGTAAGATAAACTTCTTTATTGAATTTTCAAAGGTATAAGCACACGCCAAGACCCTCCCCAATGGTCTCACCAAACTGTGTCCTTTGTCCGAAGGCATTGGTGCTACATATATTTGCGGTGGACAGTTTTCCTAACCGCTAGGAATATTTTCAAACTTCTTGGAACCACCTAGCCTGAGTCTTAGGTCATCCCCACCACATGCCACATGGACAAGGAAGTTCTTGGAACTGCTTGGCCGAGTCATAGGCCGTCTCAACCGATGGCCACATGGACAAAGGAGTTTCTAGAACCACACGAACTTCTCTTTGTAGACAACCATTTTCCTGCCCAGGTCTTCGGCCAGCCACTAATGCATCCAACGATCATGTGCATTATCCCACCAAGTGGGCCAAATCTTTAGCCAAAAAGCATCCACCAACTTGTCCGCACCCATGGTCTCTTGGCATGCACCTATCCATGCCATTGCGCCATGTA
Source organism: Calamus simplicifolius (assembly GCA_900491605.1). NCBI lineage: Eukaryota > Viridiplantae > Streptophyta > Magnoliopsida > Arecales > Arecaceae > Calamus > Calamus simplicifolius. Next base: position 351,365 of record UESW01004175.1, on the reverse strand, counting down.
AGCCACCGTGGACAACACTTGTTGGCACAAGGTTTGCCATTGCCATGCCCATCCGGTGCTATGGCCAAGTTCGAGCCCCATCCTTGACATGGAGCATCCTGCAAAACAATTCCTCTCAATATTCTGAAGGAGCCTTCAGCCAACTACCACCCTAGAGGTTCTAAAAATTTGAGCAACATTGCAGGATGGGCCCAGGTTTTGTGTGCACCGACCTGCCCATGGCCATGCACAGTCCAACTCCGCACGGCCATATGCCTGCATGGCCATGCAAAAAATTTGAGAAAAGTCTTTGTACAACCGCCTCCGGTGCAGCAAATCCTACGTGGGCTGCACCGCTTTTTTTTATTGGTCCACATGGATCCCATGTGGCCTAACAGATAGGATAGAATAGTAGGGAGATAATATTACTTTTTGATAGTACATCCATTAAAAGTCGTTCAGCCTTTCACCATTGGTGTGCAGACAAAAAATGCCCTTTCCCTTCAACCTACTTCAACCCGCCATCTTATCGGAAGAGATGAATGGATCATCGGAGTGAGGATACCAAAGACGTCGAGGGCATAGATGGCATCTTCGGCGTGGGAATCCTCCGGGCGAGCAACCCTCTCCTTCTTCGCATGGACCATCGGGTTCGCGTTGATCAGCCCTAGCGTCATCTCTTCCCTGCCAACTTCCCTTCCCCCTGCCTCTCTCGCTTGCTTCTTCCACCACAGTCAAAGCTCACCTTAAGATAAAGCAACAGTTCAAAACCCATGACACCCTAGTTCAAAACCTTAAGATAAAGCATCAGTTCAAACCCATGACACCCTAGTTGGAAACCCATGACACCCTAGTTCATAACCCACGGCACCCTAGTTCAAAACCTTAAGACAAAGCATCAGTTCAAAACCCACGAGACCCTAGTTCATAACCCATGACACCCTAGTTCAAAACCTTAAGACAAAACAGTTCAAACCTACGACACCCTAGTTGGAAACCCACGACACCCTAGTTCATAACCCACGACACCCTAGTTCATAACCCACGATACCCTAGTTCAAAACCTTAAGACAAAGCATCAGTTCAAACCCATGACACCCTAGTTGGAAACCCACGACACCCTAGTTCATAACCCACGACACCCTAGTTCAAAACCTTAAGACAAAGCATCAGTTCAAAACCCACGACACCCTAGTTCATAACCCATGACATCCTAGTTCAAAACCTTAAGACAAAGCATCAGTTCAAAACCCACGACACCCTAGTTCATAACCCACGACACACTAGTTCAAAACCTTAAGACAAAGCATCAGTTCAAACCTACGACACCCTAGTTGGAAACCCACAACACCCTAGTTCATAACCCACGATACCCTAGTTCAAAACCTTAAGACAAAGCATCAGTTCAAAACCCACGACACCCTAGTTCATAACTCACGACATCCTAGTTCAAACCTTAAGATAAAGCATCAGTTCAAAACCCAAGACATCCTAGTTCATAACCCACGACACCCTAGTTCAAAACCTTAAGACAAAGCATCAGTTCAAAACCCACGACACCCTAGTTCATAACCCACGACACCCTAGTTCAAAACCTTAAGACAAAGCATCAGTTCAAACCCACGACACCCTAGTTGGAAACCCACGACACCCTAGTTCATAACCCACGATACCCTAGTTCAAAACCTTAAGATAAAGCATCAATTCAAACCCACGACACCCTAGTTAGAAACCCACGACACCCTAGTTCAAACCCACGACACCCTAGTTCAAACCTTAAGACAAAGCATCAGTTCAAACCCACGACACCCTAGTTGGAAACCCACGACACCCTAGTTCATAACCCACGACACCCTAGTTCAAAACCTTAAGACAAAGCATCAGTTCAAACCCACGACACCCTAGTTGGAAACCCACGATACCCTAGTTCATAACCCATGACACCCTAGTTTAAAACCTTAAGACAAAGCATCAGTTCAAAACCCCCAAGAACCGTTCAGAGAAAGAGGCCGTTCCGAACAACCCAAGCTTGCGAGGTTTCAAAGTGATCGACGCAGTGAAGGCTGCGGTGGAAGCCCACTGCCCCTGCAAGGTCTTCTGTGCCGACATCGTTGCCTTCGCCGCATGGGATAGTGCCTACATAGCCGGCGGCATCGACTATCAAGTGCCGGCCGGGAGGCGCGATGGAAGAATCTCTCTAGAATCCGAGGTTCTCAACAACATTCCATTTCCAAACTTCACTGCCAACTTACTGGAAGAAAACTTCAAGAGGAAGGGCTTGTCTCTCGATGAGATGGTCGCACTCTCAGGAGCCCACTCCATTGGCCGCTCTCACTGCTCTACCTTCACGACCCGACTGTACAACTTCAGTGCCACCCACCCTCAAGATCCCTCCATGGAGCCAGCCTTTGCAGCATACTTCAAGGCTAGGTGCCCACCGTCGACCGCTAACTTTAGCGATCCGACGACGGTGCTCCTCGACGTTGTCATGCTGACTCGTCTTGATAACTTGTACTACCAGAATCTGTTGAAGCACAGGGGAGTGCTGACTTCAGACCAGACCCTGCAAGATAGCTCGGAGACTGCAAAGCTGGTGCGGGACAATGCAAAGGACCAGTTGGCTTGGTTTGCTAAGTTTGCATCTGCCATGGTGAAGATGGGTTCTATTGAAGTGCTCACTGGAAGCTAGGGTGAGGTCAGGGAGAGGTGCTGGGTTGTGAATTCCTAGGCCTTTCTATGAAATCTTAGCTACAACGAGGTTGTCTTAAGGTTTTGAATTAGGGTGTCATGGGTTTTGAACTAAGGTATCGTGGGTTATGAACTAGGGTATCGTGGGTTTCCAACTAGGGTGTCGTAGGTTTGAACTGATGCTTTGTCTTAAGGTTTTGAACTAGGGTGTCGTGGGTTATGAACTAGGGTGTCGTGGGTTTCCAACTAGGGTGTCATGGGTTTGAACTGATGCTTTGTCTTAAGGTTTTGAACTAGGGTGTCGTGGGTTTTCAACTAGGGTGTCGTGGGTTTAAACTGATGCTTTGTCTTAAGGTTTTGAACTAGGGTGTCATGGGTTATGAACTAGGGTATCGTGGGTTTGAACTGATGCTTTGTCTTAAGGTTTTGAACTAGGGTATCGTGGGTTATGAACTAGGGTGTCGTGGGTTTCCAACTAGGGTGTCGTGGGTTTGAACTGATGCTTTGTCTTAAGGTTTTGAACTAGGATGTCGTGGGTTTTGAACTGATGCTTTATCTTAAGGTGAGCTTTGACTGTGGTGGAAGAAGCAAGCGAGAGAGGGAGGGGAAGGAAAGTTGGCAGGGAAGAGATGATGATAGGGCTGATCAATGCGAACCCGGTGGTCCACGCGAAGGAGAGGGTTGCTCGCCCGGAGGATTCCCATGCCGAAGACGCCGTCTATGCCCTCGACGTCTTTGTTATCCTCACTCCGATGATCCATTCATCTCTTCCGATAAGATGGCGGTTTGAAGTAGGTTGAAGGGAAAGGGCATTTTCGTCTGCACACCAATAGTGAAAGGCTGAATGACTTTTAATGGATGTACTATCAAAAAGTAATTATCTCCCTGCTATTCTGTCCCATCGTGTCAGGCCACATGAGATCCATATGGACTAATAAAAAAAAGCGGTGCAGTCCACGTAGGATTTGCTGTACCGGAGGCGGTGTACAAAGACTATTCCAAAAATTTGAGCAAACATTGCAGGCTGGGCTAAGGCTCTGTGCGCACTGACCCGCTCATGACCATGCACAGTCCAATCCGTATGGCCATGTGCCACGTTGTTAGCTTGAGAAAGACTTGTTAATGGTGACCGTAAATTTTTTTTTAAAAAAACTGTTAATTTCACCGCTCGAGTGCTAATAATATGGCAATGAACGACACGGATGCAGTGATGTTTCAGCCCTTAAGCTGTTGCTGTTACATGTTACTAGCATCTGGCCTTCGTTATCGGGAGGGGCAGGAACGCATTTTATTCTCGGATCAAAGGGAGGGGAGTAGCCCAAAATCAAAACCATGGCCATGGGTGCACTCGCTGAAAAAGCAAGTTGGCCACAAAATTAACAGCCAAATTTCCCTAAAACCCTCAAAGGTATTTATTGGCCTTCTCGAGGGGAATCTGCAAATAGGGATGCTGCCCCTTGTAGTACCCGGTTCCTACGAACCAGGTTTAGGTTAATTCTAACCCGATTCATGCGAACCAGGTCTAGGTTAATTCTAACCCGGTTCATGTGAACCAGGTCTAGGTTGATTAATGTATTGAGTAACGCTTCGCTCGCAGTGATGACGCTTTGTTTCTCCAGATCTCATAACCGAAGCGTCTCGCTGCGACATTAAAAGGCAGGGGGTGCCCTTCCTCTTGGTACTCAGAGTCCGCGTCCCCTCCAGGTAATTCTCTACTCATCCTCTTAGTGCTAGAGAGAGAGAGAGTTGCCATGGGAGAGAGAGGAAGAGAAAGAGTATCAGGAGAGAGGAAGAGAAAGAGTATCAGGAGAGAGAGAGGAGAGAGAGAGAGAGAAGAGAGAGAGAGAGAGAGCGTGAGACAGAGAGAGTGCGAGATGAAAGAGAGGGAGCGGAGGGTTCCCGGCGATCACCTTGGTTCAGGCCCGGCGGCGTGCTCGCCGCCTCGCCGGGCCTGAGCTTGGCCGGCGACCCCGCCGGCGCCGGGGGAGGCGTCCGGCGGGGTGGTGGTGGAGAGAGAGAGAGAGAGAGGGCCAATTGGCCCTCCTCTCGCGCGGTGGCAGAAGCCGAACCGGCTTCCGTCGGTTGGTTCGGGCCCGGCGGCGTGCTCGCCGCCTCGCCGGGCCCGAGCTTTGGCCTGTCGCCTCCACCGGCGCCGGGCGTGCGTCCGGTGGAGGTCCGGCCGGCCAAGGTGGCCGGCCGTGCCGCCGGCACAGTTCCGTGCCGCGCGGAGAGTTTGGGAGATTGAGAGAAATTGAGGGAGGGAGAGAGGTTTGGCGGCCGGCCGCGGCGGCGGCCGGCTCTGGCCCGGCCACCGGCGGCCGGGCCGCCCTCAATTTGGCCGGCGGCGGCCCGGCCGCCGGCCACGTTCCCGTCCCCTGTTCGGTGAAACAGGGGATCGGGTGGAAGGATTGAACCGGGCCGGCTGGGCCGGCCGGTTCAGGCCTTTTGGGCCGTGCAGTGAGCCATTTTGGGCTGGATTTTGGGCCCCGTAACGGGCCGGGATTAGAAAAATAATTATATGGCTAGAATCTGGGTGAATTCTAGTTTCTTGGGGTATTTTTACTTCCCCAATTGGGTGTAGTGGGAGATATTCGAGCCCAAAGTTGGGCCCGTGAACTAGTCTGGGTAGAAATTCTAAGGGTCATTTTAATATTCCTTCTAATCAATTAATTGTGTAAATGATCCTGTAGGTGCTCAGACATCTGACTAGCTTATATATACCTGTTGGATTGCGTACTGAGGTAAGTAAGCCAGTTATCAGTTTATTAAATATTTTTCAGGATATGCGTAGTTAAATTGTGAATTGTGATATGAAGAATTGTTATTGGCTAAATTGTAAGTAGATGAATATTATGAATACATGTGTTTATGTGCTATGATTTCATGTGTGGATGCTATGCATGTGAGATGCTGTTGCTATGCATGAGATGCTGTTGCTATGCATGAGATGTGCACAGTTATTATGCATGATGCATTGCATGTGCATTGCTATGCATGAGAATGCAGTTCATTGATGTGATATCATGCAATTGTTCAGTAAGTATAATCCACTGTTTTACTACATGATTGATGTATTGATGTATTGATGTGATGTGAGGTACTGTTATGTGTCGCCACGGTTCTCCTTTATCATGTCATACCCTGGTACGACCCTTTCAGTAGGGGGATACTTGTTGGTACATTATGGTATTTCGACCCTTTCAGTAGGGGGGATACTTGTTGATACATTATGATACACACTTCAGTAGGGGGGATACTTTGATGGGACCCTTTCAGTAGGGGGGATGCTTGTTGGTACATATGGGACCCTTTCAGTAGGGGGGATACTTGTTGGTACATATGGTGACCCTTTCAGTAGGGGGGATACATACTATGGTATTTCGACCCTTTCAGTAGGGGGATACTTGGGGGGTAGGCATGGTACATTATGGAGATATTGCAGGGCCGTGGGTCACATTTACAGTTACCATTGAGAGTATAAACAGTGGGTTTACTTATATAGTATAATTGAGCGGTTATGGATGCAAATGATTGGTATTATATTCATAAGTGCCGCCGCGGTTCTCCTTTGCTATGGCCATACACATCTAGAGGATGTGCTCAGATGAGGCATTGCAGGGCCGTGGGACACGCATGATATAATACTTACATTGCATAATGGAGTGATTGTGAATGCAAAAGAATGAATTATATGATATGTGCTGCCGCGGCTCTCCTTTGTTATGGGGCATTGCAGGGCCGTGGGACACATATATATAATATACAATGAATGCTTTATATGCACTGATAATTTGCTATATAATACAACAATGATGAGTGCAAATGATTTGAATTATATTTATATGTGCCGCCGCGGCTCTCCTTTGTTATGGGGCATTGCAGGGCCATGGGACACATATGATATAATATAACAATGATGGGTTTACTTACATTGCATGTTTGAGTATTTGTGAAATGTTTATGCATGCAGATCATTTATATGCTTATTGATTGCTATGCTATGATTGACTGTATAACATGGTTTACTTACTGAGTGTAATCTCATAAAAATATTATAATGTTTTTGCTACAGGACCATGAGATTTGAGAATAACATGTTGGAGTGATGGACCTCAACTCAAATAAAATATAGATTTTTGTTTATTGCTATACCAGTGTATTTATGTGTAGGGCTTGATGCCCAGACTATATTATTGTGGTGTGTAAGGAACCATAGGTTCGTTGGAGCTTCTATTTAAAATAAAGTGGATTCATATGTTGATGTAACCCCAGTAATGCTTATGTGTAGGGCTTGTAGCCCAAATCTTTAGTTATGGATTGTATTAAAGACATGGACTTGAATGATATATAGGTTGTTGCTTTTCTTGAATTCAGTGTCATGTTTCGGGACGCCTTGCGTGCCCGGCACGCGGCGGGTTGTCACCCTAGCTCAAAATTTTTGGGTCTGGGGCGTGACACCCCTCGAGCCAGATACTAAATTCTACCTTAGCATGGTAACTAGCAAAAATTCGGTGGTCTTTATCACTATGGATTTCGGCGTATCTACCTTAGCCATGGTAGTCAAACTCAATCCCTCTATTTCTGGAGTAGGGACGTCATCGCTCCTGTAATGCCTTACGTTAGGTGCAAAACGCCCATTAGAAATTTGCTCTTTGCTGATATGATATCTTAAATTAATTTCACATTAAATAACCTTTAAACTTTTAAGCCAAGTTGATGAACTTAAAACATTATAACCGAATGCGCAGAAGTTAAGAAACATAAAATAAAATAAAAAAAATTATCTATGGAATGATGATGAGCATAAAAAAAAAAAAGCTAACCACAAGATAATATAAAAAAAAAAATTATAATTCAAATTTACTTATTATCTATTAATTTTGAGTCAAGTTTTTAGATCACATGGTTTATCAGGCGTTACAATTATTGGAATAGAATTGTCTGTGCTTGCGTTCAATTTTGTTAATCCTAGCTGGCATTCATTTACTTACCAAACGATCTGCCAATTAGTTAATAATAAGAGACATCATCCACGTGAAGAGAGGACATCCACATGACAGCAACATCCACGTGAAGAGAGGACATCTACAGTGTTCTTAGAGGCGAACGCTGCAGTGTTCTTAGAGGCGAACGCTGCAGTGTTTTCAGAGGCAAATGCTGCAGTATTCTGACCCTATTTTTGTGCTTTACAATTTGTGTTCCATCTGCTTTCTTCCTGATATCCGGTGACCGGTGAGTGCTCACCATGAGACGAGCGATAAATAGTAGGTTTGTTTGGTCGGCTCCATCCCCGTCTCCGCAGAGGTGGCTAACCTTGAGCTGAGGTTCCCAGATATAGTCCAAGTTCTAGCTCAAGCCTTGGAGGATGAAAGCTAGCAAATGGGAAAAGAATGCAATCATTGCGAGAAGCATCAGCTGCTGGGTGCCGCCAGATGCGATCATTTGGGAGTTTAGGCGCGGTGGTGTTCCAGGTAAGGTGGAAGCTATCTCTCTAGCCCACAGATGCATCATCTTCCGCTTCCAGGACCTCAACGCCATGGCTATGATTCTGGGGCGTCCGTGGGTTGTCAATGGACAACCCATTGCCACTAAGGTATGGCGCCCGAATTTGTGCCTGCTATGAACTCAGTTTCCTCTGCTTTGCTGTGGGTTCGCTGCCCCAGCTGCCGTTGGAGTTTTGGACTGATCAAATCCTCCGCTCCATCGTCCTTCCGACCGGGGAGTTCCAGTTCTCCGATGCTTCAACTGTGGCGAAGACTAGGGGTGGATTCGCCAGAGTATGTGTGCGAATTGACCTCACCAAACCTCTCCGCCCAGGTGCCAGAATCAGAGGAAGCCACTCACCGTTCTGGCAGCAATTTTCGTATGAGCATTTGGAAGGATTTTGTGCTAATTGTGGATCTTTGCACTACTTCGACCCTTGCTCACCATCACTGGATGCAGGCTCCTCCTCGGTGGGCACCAAATTTGGGCCATGGTTGGCTGCTGTTAGGCAGCACAGGCCCTCCCCTGTTTCTGAAATTGACATGAGGAGGAAGATGAAGGCGCCAGCTCAATCAGTGGGTGCTGCTCCTCAGTCATCGATTGGGAAGACGGGGGCCTCCTCTGCTAGGCCGGTCTTGGAGGAGGGCTGGAAAGCTCCTTCCAAGCTTGCCTGGAGACGGCCGCTGAAGCCTGGCGTGATCATCTTCTCCGCTACACCTGGGACTGAAGACATTTCAGTCTTTACTACCGTGCCGGGGAAGCTGAGCGTGCCGGTCCGTCTGTGAACAAACCCGAGAGGCCAGTGAATGAATTGGGTCTGAATCCTAAGGAAATTCAGATGCAGACAATGAATCCATTCTCTCTTCTTGGTTCAACCAAGTGGGCCGGGCGGCCCAAGGCCTGTTCGGAGGTTAGCCGGGTCCATCTAAGAGGGCTAGGCCGAGGAGAGTACAATTCAGAGAGCAAAATCCAAAAATGTCAGGGGAAAAGGAAAAGCCAGATTAACTGCTTCCAAGCTACCTCAGATGATGGCCACTCCATCTTCTACAGTGGACCATCCCCAGATGCCTGCTAGTGTTTGGATCTACTTCAAATCCTAAGGGTCGCCCTGGGAGGCCTCTTCTAAGGATATGGAAGTTCCCCCTGTCCTGTCTAAGTTGGCGGAGCGCAGTCATGACCTGGTCTCCTCTCTCGGCTCAAAGAAGCCATCCAAGGGCAGGGCAAGGTCACTCCTCAGGATTTGCCCCCCCAAGATATAGACACCTTGGAGACTATGGAGACTACTCTGCTGACTGACTGCTCTGGAAAGTTAGCTGATGATAGACCTACTGATGATGATATGTCGGAGGACCAGGTTGGGTCCCAAGCTCTTCCAATCACCAAATGAAGATTCTTATCTGGAATGTTAGAGGAGCTCAGAAACCATCGTTTCGCTCCTCCTTTGGGAGACTCATACAACAATATAATTTTGATATTTGTGTGTTATTGGAGACCCGTCTTTCGGGTGACAGTTTAACCCGGTTTAGAAGAAATGTTTCTAGAAGCTGGTCCACTTATGCTGTGGAGTCAGTGGGGCTTTCTGGAGGTATATTGGCACTTTGGCGCAACTCCTCGATCCGAGTTGATGCATTCAACCAGTGTAATCAGCAGGTCGCATTGGTCATCTCTGAGGGGTCAGCTGATCCCTGGCTCCTCTCAAGCATCTATGCCAGTACAGACTACCATCTGAGACGTGTGCTCTGGGCTGAGACCCTTGCCCTTCTTCATCAGGGCTACCCCTCCCTCGTTGCGGGGATTTCAATTGTATAATTGGGCCCCATGAAAAAAGAGGGGGCAGGTATCGGGCGGGGTCTGTTGATGGTTTGGAGTTTAGAACCTTTATCACTGAGGCTGGCTTGTTGGATATGGGTACTCGGGTACTCAATTCACCTGGTGTAATAACCGCCAAGGTTCTACTAGAGTTTGGGAGAGGCTTGATAGGGTTATGGCTACAGGCTCCTGGCTTCAGCACTATCCCTCTGCCGCTGTTACTCATCTCCCGAGGATTGCTTCAGATCATTGCCCTATCATGATATCCATGATGGCGGAGACTCAGGATAGGAGAATGTTCCGATTTGAACAGTTCTGGACCTCCTATCCCTCAGCTAGGACCATTCTTTCTCAAGTTTGGTGTTATCAGTTAGAGGTAGTGCCACTTACAGGCTTTTCAGACGTCTCAAGCTAGCCAGACGCAGACTCTCTAGATGGAACAGACTGGAGGTTGGGGATATTACCAGAAGAGTAGAGCAAGTGGAGGCTGACATTGTTACCCTTCAGACCATCGAGGACCAGGAAGGCTGCCTACCTGAGTCTGACCTCATTTCCCTCCGTGCTAAGCTGGCCCTCCACCATTCTCTTCTTCTGCAGCAGGAGATCTTCTGGTGACAGAGGTCTCGGATTCAGTGGATTAGGGAGGGGGATCATCAGATTCTTTCATCAAGCTACATTGAAGCGTCGTGCTGCGAATAGGATTAGACGTCTTGCTGATGATGAGGGGATTTTTTCTGAGGATATCCAAGTCATCAGGGATCAGCTTCTTCATTTCTATCAGTCTAGATGGTCTGAGCATAATGAGTTGGATTTCCTGTGCATCAGGTTCCCAGTTCCAGGAAGCTCACAGTTGATGAGAATGATCTCCTTACTAGAGCTATTACAGCGGATGAGATTAGAAGGCTTTATGGATCTTGGGCCTGATAAAGCCCCTGGCCTGACGGTTTTTCGCCTTTTTTCTTCCGCTACTATTGGAACATTGTTGGCCAGGACGTTCTGCAGGCTATCCAGTTGGTTTTTCAATCTAAATCTATTCCTGCTGATTGGAACCGGACATTTATCACCCTAGTGCCGAAGCGTCCGACGCTTCCACTCCGCTTCATTATCGTCCTATCAGCCTTTGTACCACTATGTACAAGGTCTGTGCGCGATCCTTGTTTCCCGCATGCAGAATGTCATTCCTCGTCTTATTGCCCCAGAGCAGGAGGCTTTTATCAGAGGGAGAAGTATTACTGATAATATTCTCATTGCCCAGGAATTTATGCATGACCTTCAGAGATCCTCTTGTCGTCAGGGCCTTATGGCTGTCAAGCTAGATATGGAGCGGGCTTATGATAGATTGAGTTGGGTTTTTCTGTATCATACTCTGAAGGAATTTGGATTCGATGGTCTCTTTATTGACTGGATCAGTGCTTGTATCTATAAGCCGTCATTCTCTCTTCTGATTAATGGAAGCCAAACAAGTTTTTCCACTATGTTGTGGGACTGCGGCAGCGCTGCCCATTATCCCCTTTTTTGTTTATCCTTGCTGCTGATGATCTATCTCGCTCACTCTATCAGGCTCAGTAGGACTTATGCATCGCCCCTTACTCTGCGGGCCCCCAAGGCCCTTCGGTCTCCCATCTCCTTTTTGCTGATGACTGCATTTTGTAGGCAGGGCTTCTAACCATAATGCTATCGCCTTCGCATCAGTTATTCAGCGCTATTGTCAGGCCTTTGGTCAGAAGATTAATTTTCAGAAATCCTCTATCTGCTTCAGCCCTAAGATCACTGAAAGATCCAAAGCAGCTATCACCCGAATCTTGGGTATTACTAATCAGGCTGACAGCCTTCGTTATCTAGGGATCCCTATCACAGGTAGACGGCCTAGATGCAGTGACTACGTTGATCTTGAGCGCCGGGTTCGTGATCGACTGGATGGATGGCAGGTCACTGGTCTATCTATGATGGCGAGGATTACGCTTATTCGGACTGTCCTCACCTCTCTTCCTATTTATTTACTGGCCAACTCTGCTATCCCTTTGACATGCTTAAGGAGGATAGAGAGAAGCTTCAGGGATTTCCTTTGGGCTTCCAGACAGGATGGGCATGGTCTCCACTTGCTAGATTGGGATACTGTTTGCTTGCCGATCTCTGAGGGTGGCCTCAGCATTCAGTCGCTAACAGTGAGGAGGGAAGCTCTGATTGCGAGGCATGCTTCGAGGTTCCTTCTTGACCCGCATTCTTTATGGAGCTCCTTTATGCGTGTCAGATATGGCAACTGGTCTCCTACTATGGATTTTCAGTCCACACGGGGACATTCTTTCTTTTGGAATGAGGTCTGCCGCCATGCCCCAACTATTTTGAACAATATCTCATGGATGATCGGTGATGGCTCCTTGATTGATGTTGTTCAAGATGCATGGATTGCTGACATCCCGCTCTCTCGCTGGCCCACTTTTATTAGTGTCAATGTCCCCAGCAGTTTGAGCATCAGGGAGTTGATCTCTCAGGATCACTCTTGGCACCTCCCCACGGTTTCCCATTTTTTTGGTGATGAGCTTGCTCGAAGGATCCTCTCCATTCCCCTCATTCCAGGTCATACAGTTGATATTAGACACTGGAGAAGATCCTGTCTCCCCAGTGCTCCTGTTAGGGATCTTATGAAAATTTATAGGCTTCAGGCTCAGCAGAGGATGGACGTGGCATGGATTTGGCGGCTCCCTATCCATCCTAGGATTCAACTGTTCATGTGGAAGATTGCTTGGGAATGCCTTCCATCCTGTTCTATGCTCTCTAGAAGGGGGCTATCTATTCAACCCACATGCCTGTGTGCGGGCAGGAGGACGAAACTATAGATCATGCTATTTTCACTTGCCTCAGAGCTAGACAAATTTGGCAAATTATTGGCTATCACAGTGGGCAGGATTGTACATCTTCTCGGTCTGTTATTTTTTTGGGTGATATTCGAAGAGGCACTCATCAGCAAGTGGCTAATTGGACATACACAACTTATCAGATCTGGATATCACGGAACCTTCTTGTCTTTACTGATGATTATGTTTCTCCAGATATGACTGCCAGTAAAGCGATCTCCTTATCTAAGGAATACACTCGCTATTGCTATGCTTCGGATTTTGACAGCTCTGGCCACTGGGTACCTCGGCTGCTTCTGCAGGTCCTTATCTCTTGGGTACCCCCACCCCCAGGGTTTGTTAAAATCAACTTTGATGGCAGTGTTCGGGACAGACTTGTTGGCTCAGCTTTCATAATTCGGGGATGTGACGGAGCTATGCTGGCTGCTGGTGGCCGTGGCCTCTTGGACTGCTCGATTTCACTGGCTAACTATATGCAGCCTGGGCTGGCATCTCCTATGCCATTCGGACCCTTCGTGTTCACAGTCTTCTCATTGAGGGAGACTCCCTTACCGTTATACGATGGCTCCGACAGGATGATGATCTTTCGGCTCCTATTAACCATCTGCTTCATGACATTCGGATCATCCTTCAGGAAGCCCGCAGAGTTCACATCAGTCATGTTTATCGGGAAGCTAACTCTGCGGCTGACTGGATTGGGGATTAATTGCTTACTGCTCTGGGATTTGGACTTGGAAGCAGGGTAACCCCTGCCCTTTTGTACTTAATCATATTTTATGTTCTGACTTATCTGGGTTGACTCACACAAGACTTGTGTGATCACCGTTTGTACCAAAAAAAAAAAAAAAAAAAAAAAAAAAAAACATAAGACAAACATCAGAGCATTATCATGGTATAAGACTCGCAACAAGTACTCATATTATTATATCATAAAGAAACTTTCAACACACCAACACTGGTAGCACATCTACTATGCTAAAATCTAGATTGCAAACACAATCATTATTCAATGAGATAGTATGTCTGAAGCAGCCAAGCAGCTCCCATGAACCAACAACAATATCTTGGATTAAGCTCAAATTCCGCTGCTACCTGCAATTGTCGATGTCATCACATAAGCTTGTTTTTTATTGGAAAAAAGCTTGGACAAATCTAGACCAACGGTTTTTATTTATTTGCATTTGCAAACAACATCCATAGGAATTGTGACACAAATTAAAAACCATGGAGGACATGAGATGCAGAAATTTAGAACTCTACCTGCAGAAGACGAACAATTCTTCATGCAATCTGGGAGGCAAAAAAGAATGAAATGGAGTCAGCTAGTATACAAAGACTATCAAATATAAAATTAAGAATGAGATATTGTAGAGGGAACTTTTACCCCAAACCGACTCTTAATAGGAGGCAGTAGCTCCTGAGGATCGCGCCGGGTTTGAGAGTAGGCATCCAGCTTATTCAACTCCTACAAAAATGTTTAACCAAAATCAGACCACACTTCAATAACAAGAGTTGAACATCACACAAAAAATATTTAAGAAAAATACTCAATATTGATATTGTTCGCAAAAACAGGCAGACATAAAACATAAACATTCATGCATGACTAGTTTTTCTTTGACAGGGATATCTTATTATAAAAGGAAATTGTTAGCTATCATTTTCATATTCCATGTAGTCATTTACATCTGCACTGCACCAGAGAATAGCACTGGTGGTCCACAAGTTGCAGAAAAACTAAATGATAGCATCTAGATTCTAGAATACATGAACATTAGAAATATCACACAGAGAGAGAGAGATAGAGAGAGAGAAGGGGGATATGTAGGTTTCCGGGAGAGCAGAGCTTTGGTCTTCCTCTTCATTTCTCACAAGAAGTTGCAGCAATGCAAAAGGTCTTATGCTCTCAGAAATCAATCATGTACATTATTAAGGAATAATGTCTACTAGCAATATGATAAAAACATTGGACTATATTATAGGTATAGCAAATAAAGATAAAATGATAGCTACCAACTAATAACAATACTTCATGCATAACTATTGTCTTAGTACAAAGTAAGTGCAAAGTCACATACGGCCATAAATAAATAAAAATTTAATACCCATGAGAGAATAAAAATAAAAATATATGGCCTTACTAGGGGCAAGACCACATATATCTAAAATTGTGTAGACCCAAGCAATACCATGAACTTAACATGTGTAGAAATTTGTTACAATGACTAAAACCATGCCCATCCACCCATCAAAAGAACGCTAATCATCGTCAATTTGCAACAGTGAAGCTGTACATCGAGTTAGCAAGGTTAGTTATTATTTCCCCCCATGTACACAGAAAATATTGATGACCTATTTTTTTATTTTCGCTCTCTTGAGGGATGGTTGCATTATGATACCTGAACTGCAACTCAATTAGCGGTCCTTTCATTAATTCTGCTAAGATCAAAGATAAGCTAAACTAGTGAGTGCACTGAATAAAATAAACATTACCTATCAAGTATAAAGGTATATTTACAGGTATGTGGTCATGTATGTTTGCAACTACACAGCGTACGCACTTAGCTAAAGGCTGTAAGGCAAAAGACTTAATTCAAAATACATTAGATTTTGTACACTATTGCCGAATCACCAGTAGACCGTAAACAATTTTCACATGCTACATTTTAAGTTAAATCATGTCAGACCAAGGCCTGCCATTCCCATGCACACCACCCTGTGTCGAGCAGATCCCACATTGTACCAAACAGTACTAATACTAAACCAAAACTTAGTAACTGAGTGTCAGTACAATACATGGACCTATACCAATGCTACACCAACATAGTATTGGTAAGAGTATTGAAACCAGTATTGCAAGCCTTGTATCAAGCTTTTAATAGTCAATTCTGGTTGGTGTTCATTGTAATAGTAAATTTCAAAGGAGGTCTTGGTTTTCTTCTTGCTACTTATCTCAAGCCTGGGCCTGGAGAAAGCTCAAAGGTTTCTAGGCAAAAGGCAATCCAATCTGCATACACAAGGCAGCCAAACCTGGATGCATAGCATAGATGATAGAATTTTCGCTCTCATCACCTGACAAACTACATGCAAGTGTTGTTTCCCACAACCAGTTGCAATATACGAACAGATTCAGGGAGAGTGAAGCAGAAAGAAACTGGAATGCCTAAGGCTAACAATGCTTAATCTACAAACATGGACATATGAAAATCCAAAAAGAAAAAAGTTTTCACAAAACAATCTTTCATCATCTGTGTTTGATATTAAAAGCATTCAAGATTGCATGATAACGCCATCAAAAGTTACTAACGCTACAATTCAATGCATGATTCATCGCAAAATAGCTGCATGTGACCATCATGTAGTCAAGTCTAATAGAGTATTGTCATTAAAAAAGAAAAGGCAAATATACATGAATATATTTTCAATATCAATTTTGGCAATACCTCAATCCATTGTGCCAGCTTGGGCCTGCCTTTGGTGATGTCATAACTTTTAACATCAGAAAGTAGCAGCTGAAACCTTTCAATAAATGGAATGTATGCAGCATCCACCTAGGAATTGCATTTTGACCAAAGTATAAGACTAGATTAGAGGAGGAAAAAGTTTCACACCTTTAAAGTATTAGTAACAAACTATAGGGACTTGCCATACTGAAAAAGGTTCTGTAGCCAACACAGACAACAAAAATAAAAAAGAAAGAAAGAAAAAAATTACTTTTTTAAAGTGGTGGACCTGTTCTATGATATTAGATGTAGAATAATAAGATCTGCCATTAAATCTATTATGAAGCAAGGTATTTTAACAAGCATTCTTTGTACAATATTATTCATCTAAATATTGCTTTATACTAACCATGGGAAGAAAAGTATGGCAGATATAATGAGCAACAACCAACATGAGGACTCTGTGAATGACTAAACAAAACATTATCGATTGCTCTCAAGTTCCATCAAACATAAAATGTGCATTCCTAATGTCAGAAAATGGCCCAGCTACTTATCAGCATCCAAGCAAGTATAGAAGCTAAACAGTGAAACATTTATTTTTATTTGTGAGTAATATACATAGACACGGCAAAAAGCATCACCACTTCACAAGAACACTCATGATGGAATAAACAAATGATTGAAAAATAAAATATGATAAAATAATACTCCCCATGTGATATATATATATATATATTGTGTACACTCAAAGACAATCATGCTTCCGCATTTACAAAGATTGATGTGCAAATGAATGAATCAAGGACAATCAGAAATAGAGGTTGAGAAGTAGCCAGGAAGTATTAAGAAAGCATATGAAAATGAACTAATTATTAAGGGGACTTTTTGATCAAAGTTTTATAGTCCACACATAATGAGGTATTGACAAAGATGAAGGGTAGTTAGAGACATGTTGAGCAAAATCAATCATTTCTTTTGCAATTCAATACTGCCAGTAACAGGCACGGCTCCAACTAACACAGATAATCTGTAGGTTGGTATTGATAATGCAATAAGCAATAGAGTAAAATAGTCTAAAGGATGCTATGCAGCACATTATCCAACAAGATACATAATTATAGACAGCTACGTCTCTATCAAGTTGCAGCAAGAAGTTATATTTCATGCAATAATCTAGAAGTGAATTTTCATGCTGAACACAAGAAAAAGAAAATGGTAATAATATTGATCAAAGCTCTAGAAAGAAAACAAAATGTATCCTTACCAGACTAAATTGGCCAAGGAAAAATGGCCCGTCATCAAATTTTGAAAGAGCATCTTCTATCTTGTCAAAGGCAGCAACTGATGCAGAATGCTAAAGCAAATCAGTATGTACAGGGCTAGGATTTTGATTTCTTATTTCAGGAGGAGTACATGCACAAAAGTTGATAAGAGTAAACTCTCACCAGCTTCATCACCCACACCTCCTTTGGAAGGTAATGTTGTGTAGATAATTTTGTTGAATTCATCGCTGTAAGACAGCAGCTCCTCTGCAAATTGCTGCTTTGCATGATCCTACAAATTTCCATAACACAAGTCAAAATAACTCGACAAAAACATACATTTTGCCAAAGGTAAAATGTGGCTAATTTCTTACATTTGGAAGCAATGGAGGGCCTTCAAAATGACTATCAATATATTTAAGCAAGTCTAGACTCTCTCCTTTGACCTCATTGTTATGCTCCAATGACGGCACCTGTCAGACAATTTTCCTAGATAAGTTTTGACAGAAGCATATTTTTTTAAGCATAACATTGAAAAATATAAATAAATAAATCAAATGTAAAGGATTTAGCTTTTAAATTCGTTAGGCGTGTTAAGAAATAGATATTATACAACCATGCACTATGAGGATAAAGAACACTATCAGAAACTTATCAGGCACCTTATTTGTTGGGTAAAGCTTTTCTTTGTACCAAGCTGGCCTGTTACTCAGATCAATAGGAACCAATTGGATCTTATTCTGCAATCCCTGTTCCCCAGAAAAAAAGAAAAAAAAAAAGCATATAAATAAATGCTTCCACCAAAAGACGTAAATAATGAAATTTTAAACATAATATGAAGCGCATTCAAAGTGAATCTAGTTATTATGAATCAATAAAAGAAAATGTTACGGTAAATCTTGAAACATTCACTGGATATTTCATCAAAAATAAATAAATAAATAACGAGATGGCCAAAGAAAAGAAGAAGAAAAAAAAGAAAAAAGAAAAAGAAATACCTTGTAGTTTCGAGCAATCCAAGTGCGTTGAGCATATGGGCATATGTAAGATATATACAGCCTTTAATCCCAAAAATAAATTAAAGATTATTAGAAACATAGATATCAGAACTATTGCTTCTGGAAATAAAAAAAAAAAAAATCGAATCTATACCGTCTTCATTTACACCCTAATAGAATCTAAAATTATAAAATTCCCAATAAAATTTTTTGAAAGAAATGAGAAAGTGGAGCACCTGGTGGTTCCATCAAAGAGGGCAGGGGGTTCGGCAGTAGAATCAAGAACTGGCGGTAGGATCCCCTTTACGTAACTAGACAAACAAAAATTAAAATATCACTAAAACCCGCAAACAATTAAAAAAAAAAAAAGAAAACTAACGCCGACGTTAGGAAGAATAAACGGCGCTAAGTTTCAATTTTTAAAATAAAATTGGAATACGAAGACCTAGAAAAAAAAAAAAACAATTATACGAAATAGAATCAAGAAACGGAAATTTCTAAAGAGGGTTTGGGGAAGTACGCTGCCATGGTGAATAATCTCTCAAAGCCTTCAGGGTTCGGCTCCTAGCGGAGCTATCGTTCGGCTTTTGTAGTGCGTTCGAAACGAGATACAAACGGCGCCGGAAGCGTCAGCGGTGACGGTAGAAACTAGAAAGAGCGTAAACCGTCGTTTGAAGAATTAATAAAAAAAGAATTAATAAAAGGTTAACGTCCGTCTTGGCGAGGGATGCTCATCATCATGACAGCAGCCCATACGCATGATACCTGAAAACGGTGGCTCCAGAACGTTCGTCTAAATGGCGAATTCGCGTCCAGGTTCGGAAAAGAGGTCGGCTGGAAAAAAAAAAAAAAAAAAACGTTCGTTTATAGTGTCGAGTTGGCGTCTAGGTTCGTAAACGAGGTAAGTTCAAGGGAAAGGAAACAAGGTAGAGGAAGAGAAGTGACGATGGAATTGAAATCTTATTTTTCAAAAGTCAAAAGAATAAAAAAATATAAAGATTTTGTGTCTTATCTTTGATCAAATGGAGAAAAATAAAATAAAATAAAAAATAATATGACAAATTATTAGCATCATATTAGGTCTCTCTAAAATAAAATAAAAAATAATAGATAATACATTTATTAATAATTTTGGATCAATAGAAATGAATATTTATCTTTGTTCACCAAAATCAAAGGATGTTTAAATTACTTAGTTTGTCAAAAGTTACTGTTGATCCAATTATTGATTTTGATGATTAACAAACGACATGAATATATTCATTATGTTTTTGATAAATTTAAGAAGTGTTTCAGGTATTGAGAATGTTTAATCAGTCAAAAGATATAAGAAAATAAGTTTTGAATCGAATTTTAATGAAAATTATTTAAGTTCAGAACTTAGAGTCGACACCTCAACTGTTCGAAGCCGACCCCAGGGCGTATCAGAACTTTTCTAGAATTTTGGCACGGTTTTGATGATTAACAAAAGACACGAGTATATTCATTATGTTTCTGATAAATTTAAGAAGTTTTTCAGGCATTGAGAATATTTAATTAGTCAAAAGGTATAAGGAAATAAGTTTTGAATCGAATTTTAAAGAAAATTATTTAAGTTCAGAACTTAGAGTCGACACCTCAACTGTCCGGAGCAGACCCTAGGGCGTATCAGAACTTTTTTAGAATTTTGGTACGGTCCAGCGTCGACACCTAGAGTTTCGGAGCCGACTCCAACATGAGATACAAAGAAGTATTTTCTGCGTTAGTTTTCAGAGCCGACACCTGGAGTTCGGGAGCCGACACCTGAAAGTTGCGGAGCCGACACCTGAGTTTCTGGAGCCGACTCTAACCTGAGTACAGAGAGCATATTTTTTGGACATAGTTAGAGTCGACACCTTTGAAATATGAAGCCGACTCCCGAAGGCCAAAAGCATCGAGCCGACACATTACCTTTTTGGAGCCATCTCCTCAACACCTTTTTATTTGCTATTTTTGGACACCCCAAGTTGGAGCCGATACCTGCAAAGTTGGAGCCGACTCCAACATGTCAGGAATGAATTTTCAAATATCAGAACGGACTCCAACGGTAATATTTTTTCCACCTAATCTCTAACGGCTATTTTTTCTGTGTGTGCAGAAGCAATCCAACTACTATGTAACGGTTATTTTTCTTACCTAAACTTAGATTAAGAGATCTATAAAAAGGGGGAACCGTCCGTTTGAAAAAGAGAGAAAAATACTTAGTGAAAAAGAGAGAGAAATCAAGAGGAAAGACTCAGAGCTCAAATCCATCAAAATTAGAGAGATCAAAGAGAAATCCAAAGCACTCAAAGTTCAGAATCAAGGATTTCCCAAGTAAAAAGGAAGAAAGCAAAAGCCCTATTTTTCTCCAACTTCTCAACTGCGATTGCTGTGAAGAATCTGAGCTGAGGCCTGATTCAACCTTTCAAAGGAGAAGAAGAAAAGAAGGAAAGAAGAAAAGCACACATCCAAATCGCTTCAAACATGCTTTTCTTACCTTTGTTTATTTAATTGCATATTTGCTCATTTGAGGAGCTGTTTTGTATTTAAAACTCTATTTTTATTGTTGTTTGCTAATTCAATCAGGGGATTGAATTAGTGGAGGTAGTATACCTCGGAACAAGCTAAGGTTAGCTTGTGGTTGGGTTTTGTGCTGATGAGCCAAGAAAAACCAGCTGGGTTCGTTGTGACTCCAGGAAAACAACAAGTTTGGATTGTGAGCTTGTAAAACAACTCGACTATAATCAAGTGGATTATAGTGTGGACCCAAGTGCTGCTTGGGAGTGGACGTAGTGTTGGATACACCAAACCACTATAAAATCTTTGTGTTTGCCATGCTTTGTTTCTCTCTTTTATCTCATTTATTTGTGCCTAGCATTTATCTATACATTGCACTCAAGCACTTTCATATCAAAGCTTAGTTTTAAAGTGTTAAAATTTTTAAGAACCCAATTCACCCCCCTCTTGGGTTGCCATCTGGGCCAACAATTGGTATCAGAGCTAGTGCTCATTTTCAGTTTGATCCAATGATCAAGAGTCAAAGATCCAAATGGCAGCTCAAGCTGGATCTTCATTTGCTGAAGGTCAATCCACAAATAGACCTCCTTTATTTAATGGAACAAATTATGGATATTGGAAAGCTAGAATGAGAATTTTTATTCAAGCTTTAGATTATGAACTATGGAGTATAATCATTAATGGACCAAGCACACCCACACACTTAGTAGATGGTTAAATAGTTCCTAAACCCGAAAGGGATTGGAATGAGAATGATAGGAAAATGGCTCAGCTTAATGCAAAAGCCATGAATGTTTTATATTGTGCTTTAGATGCTAATGAATTTAATAAAATTTCTACATGTATTTCTGCAAAGAAATTGGGATAGATTAGAAGTTACCCATGAGGGTACTAATCAAGTAAAAGAATCAAAAATTAATATTCTAGTGCACAAATATGAATTGTTTAGCATGGAACAAAATGAAACTATCACATGCATGTACACTAGATTTACGGATATTGTAAATGGTCTAAAAAGTCTTGGTAAGACCTATACTAATTCTGATTTGTGCGTAAAATTCTTAGGTCTCTTCTAAGGTCATGGGAAGCAAAGGTGACTGCAATCCAAGAAGCCAAGGACCTTAATACCTTACCTTTGGAGGAGCTACTTGGATCCTTGATGACCCATGAATTAACAATGAAGCAGCATATAGAGGAAGACATCAAGAAGAGAACTATTGCTCTTAAGGCTGCAGAAATTGAGGAAAGCAACAGTGATGATGAAGATGATGATGATGAGACAGCTCTCCTAGCTAAGAAATTTATGCAAAGAAGGAGACCCTTCCATAGGAGAAAGTTTGGAACAAAAATGGAAGAAGAAAAAGAAAAAGGGAAGGACAAGGACAAGGAAAAAGAACCCCTCATATGTTATGAATGTAAGAAACCGGGGCACTTCAGATATGACTGTCCTCAATTGAAGAAAGCTTACAAAAAGAAGAAGGCTTATGTTGCAACATGGAGTGACAGTGAAGAATCCTTCCGAGGAAGAACAAAAGGAAGTTGCAAACATTTGCTTCATGGCAAAAGAAGAAGATGAGGTAAGTTTGAAACTCAAGACTTTATATTTGAAGAATTATTTGATGCATTTAATGAATTAGTTACTGATTTCAAAGTTTTGAAAAAGAAAAGTAAATCTTTAAAAACTGAAAATGCAAATCTGCTTAAAGAGAAAATAAATTAGCTTTAGAAATTAAAGACTTGAAATCTGAAAAAGAAGATGTTGTAAAAGAAAGAAATTGGTTTCAAATGAGAACCTTAATCTAAAGAAAGAGGTTGATAAATATAAGGATATAGTTGATAGATTTACCTTAAGTTCTTTAAAATTAAACATGATTTCAAATAGTCAAAAGGCTATTTTTGACAAGGCAGGATTAGGATATAACTCTTAGAAAGCAAAAATCTTTGAAAATATATTTATACATGCTGGCCAATCACCTAATATTACTTGTTTCAAATGTGGTTTAAAAGGACATAAATCATATGAATGCAATATTAAGAAAACTAGCAAAAATTTAAAAATTAAAGGAAAAAAAATATGGGTTCCGAAAGGAATAATCTTTATTGCTACTAACCATGAAGGACCCAAGAAAGCTTGGGTACCTAAACATAAGGTTTGATCATCTTGCAGGAGTGTCTTGCGGCCAAAGGATCAAAACGAAAGTGGTATCTTGATAGTGGCTGCTCAAGGCACATGACGGGTGACAAAGATTAATTCATCACCCTTGAAGATAAAAGAGGAGGAGTTGTTACATTTGGAGACAATGGCAAAGGCCAAATTATGGGATTTGGTAAAATTCAAATAACTCCATCCACTTTTATAGAAAATGTTTATATGTAGATGGCTTAAACATAATTTAATTAGTATTAGCCAATTGTGTGATAAAGGTTTCAAGGTTTTCTTTGAAGCTTCTATCTGCACTGTTTCTAATCCAATAGACAATAGCATTATTTTATTGGTAATAGAAATGATAATGTATACTTAATTGATTTAGATAATTTCTACTAGTAATCATTGCTTAGTTGCTAATAATGCTAAATGTAAATGAGATTGGATGGCTATGGCATCGTAGATTAGGTCATGCAAGCACACACTTAATTTCAAAATTAAAAATAGATTTAGTTAAAGGACTTCCAAATTAGATTTTGAAAATAACAGAATTTATGATGCATGTCAATTTGAAAACAAACTAGAAACTCTTCAAATCTAAAAATGTTGTTTCCACTTCTAGGCCACTTGAACTACTTCATATGGACCTTTTTGGACCTACTAGAACCACTAGTCTAGGAGGAAAAAATATGGTCTTGTGATAGTAGATGATTATTCTAGATTCACTTGGGTATTTTTTTGGCTCATAAGGATGAGACTTTCTCGATATTTTTGAAATTTTCAAGAAAGTCACTAATGAGAAAAACAACACCATAGTGTCTCTTAGAAGTGATCATGGCACAGAATTTGAAAATCACTTATTTGAAATTTTTTGCATTGAACATGACATTCATCATAATTTTTCTGCACCTAGAACACCACAACAAAACATAGTCGTAGAAAGAAAGAATAGACTTTAGAAGACATGGCCCGTACCATGCTATGTGAAAGCCAACTCCCAAAGTACTTCTGGGCGGAAGCAATAAACACGACATGTTACATCTTAAATAGAGCTTTAATTAGGCCAATCCTTAAGAAAATACCTTATGAACTATGGCATGATAGAAAACAAATATTAGTTATTTTCATGCATTTGGTGTAAATATTTCATTCATAATAATGGTAAAGATAATCTTAAAAAATTTGATGCTAAAATCTGATGAAGGCATATTTTTAGGATATTCAACAACTAGTAAAGCCTATAGAGTATTTAACAAAAGGAACTTAATTGTAGAAGAATCTATTCATGTAGTTTTTGATGAATCTTTAGCATCAAGTTCTGAAAAGATTGATGATGAGGAAGTTACAAATTTGCTAGAGAGAGATATTGAAAAATTGAATACATATATATCTTCAAATCATGAACAAGAAGTTAAAGATGATGATTCTCCTAGAATTGATGTTATCGATACTACTCGTGATATAGATCTGCCAAGAGATTGGAGATATGCCTATGGTCATCCAAAGGAATTGATTATAGGTGATCCATCTCAAGGAGTAAGAACTAGATCATCTATGAGAAATATCAACAATCATCTTGCATTTGTATCTCAAATAGAACCTAAAACTATTGAAGAAGCTGAAAAAGATAGTAATTGGATGTTAGCGATGCAAGAGAAATTAAATCAATTTACTAGGAATAATGTATGGTCCTTAGTTGATAGACCTAAAGGTCACTCAGTTATAGGATCTAAATGGGTATTTAGAAATAAATTAGATGAAAATGATATAGTAATTAGAAATAAAGCTAGATTAGTTGCAAAAGATATAATCAAGAAGAAGGAATTGATTTTGATGAAACTTTTGCACATGTAGCTAGATTAGAAGCAATTAGACTATTACTTGCATTTGCATGTCATATGAATATCAATTTATTTCAAATGGATGTTAAAAGTGTATTTCTAAATGGTTTTATAAATGAAAAGTTTTTGTAGAACAACTGCCTGGTTTTAAGATCATGAATTTCCTAACCATGTTTTTAAATTACACAAAGCACTTTATGGTTTAAAACAAGCACCTAGAGCTTGGTATGATAGGTTAAGCAAATTTCTAATTGAAAATGATTTTTCTAGAGAAATGTTGATAAAACCTTATTTTTGAAAAGAAAATAAAGATTTATTGGTAGTACAAATATATGTAGATGATATTGTATTCGGTGCTACTAACAATCTTTTGTGTCAAGAATTTGCTAAGTTAATGCAGGGTGAATTCGAGATGAGCATAATGGGAGAACTCAATTTCTTCCTAGGACTTCAAATCAAACAAAGCAAAGAGGGAATTTTCATCAACCAAACAAAGTACACAAAGAAATTCTTAAGAAGTTTGGAATGGAATCAATCAAACCCCTTGGAACACCTATGAGTCCTTCATACAAATTGGATAAAGATGAAGACGGTAAGAAAGTTGATCAAAAGCATTATAGAGGTATGATCGGATCTCTACTTTACTTAATAGCAAGTAGACCAGATATTATGTTTGTTGTTTGTCTATGTGCTAGATTTCAGTCAGAACCTAAAGAATCTCACTTGATTGCTGTAAAAAAATACTAAGATATCTAAGTGGAACTAAAAATGTAGGATTATGGTATTCTAGAGACTCAACACTAAACTTAATTGCTTATTCTGATTCTGACTATGCTGGATGTAAATTAGATAGAAAGAGTACAAGTGGTGCATGAATTCTTAGGAAGTAACTTAATCTCTTGGTTTAGCAAAAAGCAAAATTCAGTTGCATTATCTACTGCTGAGGCTGAATATATTGCAGCCGGAAGTTGCTGTGCTCAAATCCTTTGGATTAAGCGATAACTTGAAGATTATGGCATAACACTTGATAAAACTCTATTAGATGTGATAATACTAGTGCAATCAATTTAACTAAAAATCAATACAACATTCAAGAACTAAGCATATTGAAATTAGATATCACTTTATTAGAGAACATGTAGCTAATAATGACATTTGTCTTGATTATGTTTGTACCGATGAACAATTAGCTGACATATTTACAAAACCCCTAAGTGAAGAAAGATGTTGTTATCTTAGAGGAGAGTTAGGGATTTGTGACCCTTTGGAATGATTTTGAAACCTTAAGATTGATTATCTAGAATTCAATCAATTTCTTGAAATTTCTTTCATGATTCTAAGGACAACTTATCTAGATATTTGAATCATTTGATTTACTACATTCCAAAGACTTTATCCAAAATTTATTGATTTTCTTTTGACATGTTTCAGATCTTTGAAACTCTCTTTATTTTTCTGAAACTGTCAGTGGAGTCGACACCCCAATTTGTAGAGTCGACACCTTGTCTGTGTCGCTCTCGGTCTGAGACCTTGGAGCCGACACCCACCATAGTGGAGCCGACTCCAGTTCGAACGCTGACTGTGTTAGCAACCTGGAGCCGACACCTCACTTTGCGGGAGTCGACTCCAAGTGATCCCAGGTTGACTTATCTTGGGCAGAGCCGACTCCTCTTTCATTCCAATTGACTCCTAACTCTTTCAAACTCTCCCAAACTTTTCCAAAACCCTAAATCCCTCAAATCAACCACTCCTTAGCTCTTACTGGCACCCAAATGTAGGGGATCCATGTTTGGTGGAGTGGTGACGACCAAAAAATGAACTATGAGGCGTCCGGCAAAGCAGCCTTCACCGAGCTCTTCGTCCTCTTCCTCATCCACACCGAGCGCTGTTCCAAGCCCCTCCTCATCTCAAATCGACACCTTAGCCGGCCGAGTAATCACAATGGGCAGAAAGGTAACTTTCATTTCTTTGAGGAAGAAAGTTTCACTATTAGGCGGCAGTTAAAAGAACTAGGTTGGGATAAGGTGTGTTCCCTTGATTTACCCACTTATCCGGCCTTAGTCAAGGAATTTTATTTCAATCTGTTTAGAGGAGATGGAGGAATAGTTAGTTCTGTGAGAGGGAAAAGGATTCATATAACCTCAAAATTCTAGAAAATCTTTTAGGGATTCCTATTACTGGGCTTGCTGGAAGCATTCATAGTGAGAGGTCAAATGCTTTATCAAGGATGCTAGGAAGGGAAATCACTGAGTTTGAAGAAATTAGGGCAAACCAATTGCCTCTTGAGTTAAAATTACTTCATAATATCTGTGGTCGGATTTTGTTTCCCAAGACTGGGAGGTTTGAGTATGTCTCAGAGCAAGACATTGTTATAATGGACAATGTTTTGACTGGACAACAAATTAATTTGGCTGGTATGATGGTTTGGTATATGGCTGAAGCCGAGATAAGAGAAGATCCACTTTACCCTATGGTATGATATTGACTTTAGTATTCCAAAGCCAGGGTGTTGTTATTTCTGAAAATGAACCCAAGAAAAATTTAAGGCACACAGATATTATAGTTTAGCAACTGTGCATAGAATGAGATTTGTGAAGAAAGATGGAAATTGGGAAAGAAAATGTCTCTTGGATGAAAGAGCTACTGATGTTGGAGCTACAGC
The DNA here is from genome assembly GCA_900491605.1 of Calamus simplicifolius. NCBI lineage: Eukaryota > Viridiplantae > Streptophyta > Magnoliopsida > Arecales > Arecaceae > Calamus > Calamus simplicifolius. Next base: position 323,678 of record UESW01004175.1, on the reverse strand, counting down.
ACCTGAACCTTCAATGAGACATATTTCACCAGAACCTAGTAGCCCAGCACCTTCAGCAGCTCTTGCATCTGCTACAAGTTCATTTGTTCAAGCTTCTACCAGTTTTTCTGACACTCAGATGGAGCAATTGAAATTATTACTTTTGAATCATAAAGAAGAGATGAAGACTGAGTTAGATAGTAGATTTATGAACTTGAGAGAGACTCTCTATTCCTTGGATGATAGGATGAGCAAGATTGAGTCCACTCTTGGATCTTCGTCAGAATCTTTGAAGACTGATCTCATGCATATATTTGAGGAACTCAAAGAGATTGAAGGAGATTCTGAGACTTATTCTAGATGCAATGCAGAGCTTCAAGAGAAAATTATTACTGCATCTGCATTCGTTGATAGAAGACTGAAAGAATTTGTCAGAACTCAAAGTGAAGGAATGAAAAAAATTATGGAAGATTTGCAAAGACTTCTTAGAAATTATTAAATACTGTATTTTGATTATGTTGTAATGAAGTTCTTTTGATGTAATTTGATGTTTAGGATGTTGATGTAATGAAAGCAATATTTGATATAGTTGAAAGTATTTATGATGTAATGTTTTTGATACTTTAATGAATATCATATGACTTTGAATGACTTAAATTGAGTTTTGATTCACTTATGCATTGATCTATACTACTTGTAACTTCTTAACCTTTTTGTTGATTACAAAAAAGTGAGAGAAGTAAATATTTGTATATGCATAAAAGTTACAATTAAAGGGAAAGAAAATAATATATACATTGAATGAATTTCATTAAGAAATTGGAATCAAGAAGTTTCAATGAAATAAGTTTAATTGGTATCAAACATTAAATGAAATGAAATGAGCTTAATTTGATATGCATGGAGTTTAAATGATAAGGAAAGAAGATGTTAAGTATCATAGGGGGAGCTATCTCATTTAGGGGGAGCTTAACTATGAGAACTTATCTTCTTTGAAAATTTTATTAATTAATCATGCATATACTCAATGTTTTTGTCATCATCAAAAAGGGAGAGATTGTTGACCCAATTATTGATTTTGATGATTAACAAAAGATATAAGTATATTCATTATGTTTTTGATAAATTTAAGAAGTGTTTCAGGTATTGAGAATGTTTTGATAAGTCAAAAGGTATAAGGAAATAAGTTTTGAATCGAATTTTAATGGAAATTATTTAAGTTCAGAACTTAGAGTCGACACCTCAACTGTCCGGAGCCGACCCCAGGGCGTATCAGAACTTTTCTGGAATTTCGGTATGGTCCAGAGTCGATACCTAGAGTTTCGGAGCTGACTCCAACCTGAGATACAGAGAAGTGTTTTATGCATCAGTTTCCGGAGTTGACACCTGGAGTTCAAGAGCCGACACCAGAGTTTCTAGAGCCGACTCTAACCTGAGTACAGAGATGCTTTTTGGACATAATTAGAGTTGATACCTTTGAAATCTGGAGCCGACTCCCAAAAGCGCCGAGCCGACACATTACCTTTTTGGAGCCGTATCCTCAACAACTTTTTATTTGCTATTTTTGTACACCCCGAGTTGGAGCCGACACATGCAAAGTTGGAGCCGACTCCAACCTGTCAGGAACAGATTTTCAAATGTCAGAACGGACTCCAACGGTAATATTTTTTCTACCTAATCTCTAACGGCTATTTTTCTGTATGTGCAGAAGCAATCCAACTACTATGTAATGACTATTTTTCTCACCTAAACTTGGATTAAGAGATCTATAAAAAGGGGGAATCGTCCGTTTGAAAAAAAAAGAGAAAAAATTGAGAAAAATACTTAGTGAAAAGAGAGAGAAATCAAGATGAAAGACTCAGAGCTCAAATCCATCAATCCTAGAGAGTTCAAAGAGAAATTCAAAGCACTCAAAGTTCAGAATCAAGGATTTTCCAAGTAAAAGAAAGAAAGCAAAAGCTCTATTTTTCTCCAACTTCTCAACTGCGATTGCTGTGAAGAATCTGAGCTGAGGCCTGATTCAATCTTTCAAAGGAGAAGAAGAAAAGAAGAAAAGCACATATCCAAATCGCTTCAAACAAGCTTTTCTTATCTTTGTTTATTTAATTGCATATTTGCTCATTTGAGGAGCTGTTTTGTATTCAAAACTCTATTTTTATTGTTGTTTGCTAATTCAATCAGGGGATTGAATTAGTGAAGGTAGTATACCTCGGGACAAGCTAAGGTTAGCTTGTGGTTGAGTTTTGTGCTGGTGAGCCCGGAAAAACCAGCTGGGTTCATTGTGACCCCGAAAAAACAACAAGTTTGGGTTGTGAGCTTGTAAAACAACTCGACTGTAATCAAGTGGATTATAGTGTGGACCCAAGTGCTGCTTGGGTCCACACTATAAAATCTTTTTGTTTGCCATGCTTTGTCTCTCTCTATCTCATTTATTTGTGCATAGCATTTATCTATATTGCATTTAAGCACTTTCATATCAAAGCACTTAGTTTTAAAGTGTTAAAATTTTTAAGAACCCAATTCATCCCCCTCTTGGGTTACCATCTGGGCCAACAGTCACCGTAAATTAAAATATTTTAGTAATTTTTAGAATTGAAGAAAGCTTTTGTGGTTTTCTAAATTGAGAAAGAAGCTATCAAAAATTAAAGATATTTTTATTCTTTTTTGCATCCTACACTTGCGGAGACCAATCATCGCGCATGATGCACGTATTTCTACATCATACACGATACACAAGGAGTTTTTCTTACAATTAAAGTATGAGATAGTAAAGAATCCCAGCTTTAAGATCAAAGATAAGATAATTAAAATATCCTTAGAAGTAATCGATCTTAACTTAGTTAAGAATAGTCTTTTTAATTTAACTTTTTGTTTTCCTATCTTCTTTTATTTTTTCTATTCTCTATCATTTGTATCTTCCTCCTATATCAAATAAGAGTCAGAATCGAATTAGTCTAATCGTGTTGATTCATCTTGTTTTTTTATTGTGCAAATAATAAAAGATTTATCTGGCATGCTCCAAACTCAATCTTTATTTATATATCAACATCAATATATCCTTATCTATTAAGCTATTTTTTTATTATATCTCAGTTCATTTTTAAGATATAAAATAAAGATTAAAAAAAAATCTTGCTATCCATTAGGTACATAAAGTTATTATGCAAAGGAGTTTGCAGCCATTAAGAAGTAAGAGTAAAAAAAACTAGATAGGTTTTGTCTGAAAAAAAAAACAGGGAGAAACCCAATGAAGACAAATAGTGTTTTATGACTATATAATTTACAGATGTTAATAATGTTTGTAAGCAAATTGGAAGCATAGAATAAATAAAAAGTCTCGTATTCTTCCTTATTACGGAGTAAGCTTTCTTCATTTGCTTTTAGTGCAACTGCTGGCCTATGCTAACATAAAATGCAAAAAGCATAAATCTGAGTATTCATTCAAATTTAAACACAATATCTTATTTGGCTGTACAGATATTAGTGGTATCAGTGATGGAATCATAAAGCCCTAACTGTTAAATGGGCAGTTAGTGAGGTAGGAGGCGATAAATGCTGCTATTACTATGTGTGGTGTTAGCTTAGTTGGCGTCCGACCATTGCGCGATGGAGAGGGGTCCAGTTCTTATAATGTTGGAATTTTCTGTAGGACAGGCACGTTGTGGCCGGGTTCTAGCATGCCATTAATCGTACAAGCTCAAGGCCAAGCCCAATGATATCGTAGGAAAAATTTAAATGCAGTTTGTTAGATATTAATTATGTAATTCTTTACTTGATCAGTATATCATGAGTTCATTCGATATTTAATATAATGACAAATATGTATTACTTATTAGATGGAACGGTTGTTCTTCTTTGATGAGCTATGTAAGTAAAGTGGCATTTATACTTGAACATTTAGTAGGATGTGGATATGGTTATTAGTATATATCAAACCGAATTGACTAATGAGCCAGACTCCTGACCTAGCGAAGAACTTATTAATTTTTTTATTATCTAATGACCTATATAATTAATTTGATAAAATCAAACTAATTTGTTCATGCCCCCTTAAAATTACTTTTTAATCTACTCAACTCAACTCATCTAAGCCTTTTCCCAACTACATGGGGTCGGCTACATAAATATGCTCCCTCCACTCTACTCTATTTAGGACCAAATCGATATTCAAATTATAAATAATTATATATTTTTAATTATTTTTCTCAATGTTAGTTTAGGTCTATCTCTACCTCTATTTTTACCATGGATTGTTAAAAGATCACTCTTTCTAACTGAAGCATTTAAAGGTCTATGTTGTATATGTTCAAACCATCGCAATCGATTTTCTCTCATTTTATCTTCAATTAGGGCTACTCCTATCATTTCTCTTATATGTTTATTTCTAATTCTTTCTTTTAAAGTTTTACCACATATTCATCTTAATATATGCATTTCTGTCACACTTAATTTATTCAAATGTTGTTTCAATATTGCCCAACACTCTGTTTCATATAGCATAGCTGGCTTAATAGCGGTTTTATAGAATTTTTATTTCAATTTTAATGGAATGCGTCGATCATACAATACTCCCAAAGCACTCCTCTACTTAACCCATCCTGCTTTAACTCTATGATTCACATCTTCACCTATTTCACCTTTTTGCAGGATAATTGATCCCAAATGCTTATATTTTTTACTCCTTAATATCTCTGACTTGCAATCTTTACTGTTTCTTCATTTATATTTTTACTCCCACTAATATTACATTTCATGTATTTAGTTTTAGTTCTACTAATTTTAAAACCTTTAAATTCTAAAATCTCTCTCCAAATCTCTAGCTTAGCATTTACTTCATATTTAGTTTTATCAATCAACACTATATCATCTGCAAATAACATACATTATGGGATATCATTTTAAATATATTTGGTTAATTCATTCATAACTATTACAAAAGATACGGACTTAAGGCAGATCCTTAATGTAAACCAACGGTAATTAAAAACTCACTAGTTTCTCCTATTGTTGTTTTAACAATAGTTATTGCTCTATCATACATATCTTTTATCAATTCTATATACCTTTTAATAACTCTTTTTTCTCTAAAACTCATCATATTATTTTTCTAGATACTCTATCATATGTTTTCTCTAAATCAATAAAGACCATATGAAGGTCTTTTTCTTTACCCTATACCTCTCTATCAATATTCTTAATAAATAAATATCTTCCATAGTCGATCTTTTAGGCATAAATCCAAATTGATTATTTGACACCAAAGTTTTAGCCTTTATTCAATTTTCTATTACTCTCTCATATAATTTTATTATATGACTCATTAGCTTAATCCCTCTAATTTGCACAGTTTTGAATCTCCTTTATTTTTGTATATAGGTATTAATATACTTTTTCTCTAATCATTCGTCATTCTTTTATTTGCTACAATTATGTTAAATAAATTGATTAACTATATGACTTCAATTTCTCCTAAGCCTTTTCAACCTCAATAAGGATCGCATCTGGTCCTAATGCCTTTGTATTTTTTATTTTACTCAAAGCCTTTTTAACCTCAAGCATACTAAATTTACGAAAAAATTTATGTTCATTTGTTACTCCTAAGTTATTACATCCTTCTATCATTAAATTTTCTAAATTATTTTTATTTAATAAATTTTTAAAATAACTTTTTCATAGTTCTTTTATCTCTTCTTCTTTTACTAAGACTTTCATCTTCATCCTTAATATATTTAATATAGTCAAGATCTTTGTTTTCTTTTCTCTTAGTTTTGCTAGTTTATATATAATTTTTTTACCTTCTTTCATATCTAGTCTATTATATAAATCATCATAAGCTTTAAGTTTGACATTACTTACCATATTTTAGCTTCTTTCTTTGCATTTCTATACTTTTTAAGACTTTCTTCATCCCTAGCCTCTTGCCAAATTTTGTAGTTTGTCCTTTTAAGCTTAATGGCAGCTTGAACTTCCTCATTTTACCACCAAGTTTTCTTTCCTGCTAGTCCTACTCCTTTTGATTCTCCTAGAACTTCTTTTGCTATATTTTTTTATGCATTTAATTTTTTTTTTCATATTAAATTAGGATCACTATTTATATTCATAGTCATTCTCTTACTAACTTTTTTTAAAATAATTCTAGTTTTTCTCCTTTCAACTTCCATCATTTAATTTTTGGATTAATAGTTTTACGTTTTACTCTAAATTTTATTTTTATCCATATGTCTGCTACCATTATCCTATGTTGTGAAGTTAAACTTTCTTCTGGAATAACTTTACAGTTTTTTCATGTTATTTTATCTACCTTCCTAGTTAAGAAAAAGTCTATTTAACTTTATTAGATCCACTTTTAAATGTTATTTAATGTTTGTCTCTTTTTTTGAAACAAGTGTTTGCTATTGTTAGATCATACGCCAATGCAAAATCTAATAAGCTCATGCCGGCTTCATTCTATCTCTAAATCCATATCCTCCATATACCGTTTCATATCCATCCCTCTGTTTACCTACATATCCATTAAAATTTTCTTCCAAATATTTCTTTTTTTCTTGTGGTATTTCTTACATTACTTCATCTGTCTTCCCAAAATTGTCTTAGTTTGTTGGCCTAATTCTACTTGTGGTGCATATGCACTAGTTATGTTAGTTATATTATTCTCAATTATAAGTTTTAGTGATATAATCCGATCTTCTTTCCTAGTTGCCTTAACAATATATTCCTTAAAATTCTTGTCTACAATTATTCCTACTTCATTTTTATTTTTATATTTTTCAGTATAATATAATTTATATCCTGTATTCTTTATTTCTTTAGATATTTCATATACCCATTTAGTCTTTTGTAAGCATATTATATTAACTTTTCTCCTAATCATAGTGTCCATTATCTCCATAGCTTTACCTATTAGTATTCCTATGTTTTAAATTGTTACTCTAATCTGACTATCATGAACTAATTTCTTTACCCATACTTATCCGTAGTACAGGAATCCTTGCTCACTTATTACCGCACCCGAGCACCAGTGCCGTGCCCCTTGCCCATTTTTTGAAACATTCGAAGGCAGATGCAACGCTTAACGGAGACATCCTAGTCCTTCGCAAAGTTTGATTTTGTAGGTTCATATTTTAAAGGATTTGAACCTAACACAATCATCCTTCTTTACCCGGGCTTGAAACCGGCCTTGACGGAGTTTTACTTTTTAATCTAAATAATATAAATATGTGTTACTTTTTAGAATTTTTTTTTATATTTCAAACTTAAATATCTCTTTCCATTTTTTATCTCTCAACCTACCTGAACTTTGAGGACATAGAATTTTATGGATGATTTTGTATCTTTATTATACTTTTATTGTACTTGTAAACTAGCATTATTATTTTTTAAAAAATTTAAGTTTAATTTTGGGTATTGATGTGTATATATATTTTATTGTAGTTTAAATAACTTAATTGTAGTACTAGGTGGGTTTTACTATGCTAAATTTAGGAATTTTTAATTTTAGTTTAAATATAAGAAACTTGGTGGGTATACTGAAACTAAACCAAGGCCGATTATGTGGTGAACTAGAAGTCAACTAACAATTCTACCAAGACATTTTGGTTGGATGCAGGGATTGTCTGACCTTGCCTGAATTACAACTCCCAGGTCATGTGGACATGGCTTGCATGGTCATTTTTTGAGCTTGGAAATACCATGGAGCATACTTGTCATTCTACAAATCTTGCCAAACGGAGGCAGGTACATTTGCCCTTCATGCACTCCCTTGCATGCCCTAGTGTTGATCACAAATTAATAGAGAAATAAGGTATACCTAAAAACATATTGGAAATTCAAGTTTGTGTTTTGATGTAAGTTGCTCCAATTTGGTAGGCTTTCTTACAGAAGTGAGGCCAACAAACATGTAATAATGAAGTCCAATGTGGTGGTGGGTAGCAGGCCTAGTCGAATGCTCATTGTCCATATCATTTCAGGTTAATTCAGGCCGAGCTTTGTGTCTTGCACCCTTCCTGCAGTCTACAAGATGTGCAATAGATGCTGTATTCCCTCTAAATGTCTGGCAACACATAATATTGCCACCTCAAATAAGCTTTTATAATCCTTGAACTATTTTTATATTGGCCCATTAACGTAGACCTGACGGCTTGACTAATCAATGCATAGACAAAAGTTCAGTGATACTGTTTTGGAAGTTTTTACCAGGATCTGATTAACAGAAATATCAGTGAAAAGAACAAATACTGTTTCAGGGTTCCATCTTTCTTTCCATCAATTTACCAATCAGTATAACATGCCTGGTGTTTCTTATTCTAATAGCAATTCATATATCATACGCTCTGAAAATTTTCATTTGTCAGCTAACTGGCATATGAGGGAAGGAAGTCAGCCCTGCAGAAAACATGCACATGAAACAAAATCTATAATAGTAGAAAGCACAATCTTTTTCATGGTAGAAATATATATCTGGTCCACTGATTAATGATTGCATCATAGACAACAAACTTGCTGCACAGATCAGTCTTCTCCATGTCAAGAAACACTTCAGGCTACACACTTTTAGCAAGCAAGGATAATATATAAGATAATGCTGGTGCTTCTGTCTCCTACGAACCATATATAGACTTAATACATGAAGTAAGTGAAAATTTGAATGGTAAAGACTGCCATTATAGTTTTACTTGGAGCAATAAAGAGCTGGTTATGACAATTAACAGAAATTTATCATGATCAAAGTTATTAAACATGGAGCCTATTTGTACATTCGTATTATGGTTTTATATTTGAGCTTCCACATGAAGATGCTCGGAGATATATTTTGTACTCTCCATTTTATTTTTTTACATTGAAGAAAGATTTCTTGGAAAATCAAAACACATCCAGGTCTATATTGTCTTCATATATGCAATCATATATAAGAAAGTCTTATACATAGAGAAATTCCATGCAGATAGAATAGAAACTGAAGTTTAGTTCATTACCTGCAAAGAGGTATTTTTATGCAATCTGTAAGAGGAGGAAAAAGAATTATCCAACTTTGAAACAATGAGCCTAATTTCTCAAATGCATGAATTTTAAACTAGAAGTGAGATACTGTAGAAAGGTTTTACCCCAAGCCGTTTCTTAGTGTGCGCAACGAGTTTTTGAGGATCATTCTGGGTTTGTAAGTAGGCATCAATCTTGTTCAACTCCTAAAAAATGTTTACTTCAAGTTAACATAACAACAATTGTCAATAATAACAATGATTAAACAAAATAATCAGTAAAATAATAATAATAATAATCATAACCATCCAGCTTATTCCAACCGTTCATGTTTGGCTCTATGAGACCTCATTCACCAAGTAATATCCTTAGTAAAAGAATATACCAAATAAAGGGTAAGGTTGATTAAAATAAAATTTCAAGAAAATTGCAACATATTCTGAATCATTGTCAAACGCAAGCTAGTAGAAGTTCTTGATATCAATAACACTCCACCAACCTGAAATAAGAATAAAATCCATAGGATACAGGCGAGCACACCTTCATGAGTCTGCATGCTTATGCATCAAATAGCTTAAATTACACCATATTTCTTTTACATGCATTATGTTCTCCTACATAAGAGTTATATTGGAAATCTGACAACATCAGTATTCTCTATCAAATCAACTAGAGAGAGAAACATTTTGTGCTAACTTTTGGAACAACACATTATTCAAAAAAAAAAATGGAAGAATAGTACTTGTTGGTTTCATGCACTCCTAATTTCTCTCAAAGTGTAGCATTATCATAGACAAAGGCTAGAGACAAGTTCTTTGACAGCATTCTCATATGGACTAAAAAATGACACTGCTAGGACAAAAGTTATAGGCCCAATTTCATGTCCATCATTTACATACGAACTACTTTTCATAACTTTATATAGAAAGGCTACCATAATTAAACCCTCTGGATTGGTAGAAATATTAGTTAGGGATGAGGAGGGTAGATTGATGTACATGAAGAACATCGCAAATGATGACTTGAATGGGAAAGCAAGGAAAGTGAGGCTATACGAGTGAAAGGACAGAGTGCTTGAATTTCATGAATCCTATTAATATATTCGTATTTATATGTTGAACTCCACTAGAGGCTACTACATGGCAAAAGAAACTCAAGGCTTGTTGCATGTTGTGGTTGGTTATTTTGCATTATCATACCATCATCACAAATTTTAATCTGCCAAGAGAGACCTGAAGATAGAACGGTACATAAGCATTATACAATTGGCATGAATATGCAATACCTCGATCCATAATGCTAGCTTGGGTCTGCCTTTGGTGATGTCATAGTTTTTTACATCCAAAAAGAGAATCTGATATCTTTCAATAAAAGAAGCATATGCAATGTCGACCTAAAAATTACATTTTAGCCAATAATCAAATTTCAGAATATAATAACAGAGAAAGGTAACAAAAGTAAAGAAAATAAAAGAATACAGTCCGGTCTATATATGTCCAAATGTTACAATATGATCACAAAATTACAGAATGAAAAAACAAACAGATAAACAAATAATCACCAGATATTATTATTTACCAAGCAACATATCTCAGTTGCAGTAACAGCTGAACAATCATAGTGGTCAATAAATCACTAATTATGATATTATAGCATGAAAAAGATTCTAAAGTCAACAATAATCAAACCCAAAATTTTTCAGACTTTTCTAGACCTTTCCAACCATTTCTAATGGAGAATGGACCGGATCACCTCTTCTTTTATTTAAAGATTCATTATAATGCAAGTGCAAATGCATGTGGTTGGTAAAGATTTTATATTTATGATAATTTAATTAAATTTTAATTCCAAAAATATTTGAAAATAATTAATTTATAGTTAAATTTCTTCTTATATTTAAATTTCTTTTATTACATCTCACCTGCATCCATTGGTTCATATTTTCTCTCATCTACTCATTCAGAAGGCAGCATGATGGTCTTTTCCCACATAATGTCTAGTCTTCCTTTTCTTCTCAAAAGTCAAGCAATGTTATCATTAGAAGCCAAGCATATTTTAAATCTTCTAACAAAGAAATCTCATTAGAATAATTATCATTCTCAAAGTTCAATAATATTAGAATCCATTCTTTTGTAGCAGCATATTTTGAAACCTTTAAGAAAGAAATCTAATTACAGATAACGGATTGGGGTTTATTTTTTAAATTGAAAAATGGGAAATTAAACCACTTTTCTATAGATGAGTATGTTTACCAGAAAACATTCTCTTTATGAAGTCATAGCAGTCTTGATTTTCTTTTTTTCTTCAATGAATACGATCATAATGCCAACAACCAGAAGCTAAAAGGGGAAAATCAAATGAAGGCTTCATTACCTACCAGACTAAATTGGCCAAGGAAGAAAGGACCATCATCAAATTTGGAAAGGGCATCTTCTATTTTATTGAGGGCAGCACCTGATGATACAGGCTTAAACAAATCAATATATGTAGGAATAAAGATTTAAATCTTCATTCTAGGAATTTAATAATAAAGTTTACAAGAGCTCGATCTCACCAACTTCATCACCCACATCTTCTTTTGAGGGTAATGCTGTGAACATAACCTTGTTAAGAGAATCAGTGTAAGAGAGCAGCTCCTCTGCAAACTGCTGCTTTGCAGGATCCTACAAATTTTAGGTCACATGTCAGCAAACTTATCACAAAAGTGGTTTCAGCCAATATTGATATTGGTCATCACTTACTTCAGGAAGTAATGCAGGGCCCTCAAAGTGAGTATCGATATATTTTATCAAATCCAAACTCTCTCCTTTGACTTCGTTATTGTGCTCCAAAGAGGGAACCAGTCTAGCAATGCTTGCATTTAAGTAGTGTACGTAAACATATTTCCAGGTTGACTGTAATGCAACCCAATTCACCTTCACAGAGCTTGGAAATTACATTCAGTTGAATTATTAATCTTGAAAAGGAAACAATTATCATTTCCAAAAAAATAAGGAAATAAGTTTGGCAAGGGTAAGTGAGCCCAAAAAATATGATCAGCTGTGAGTAACAGTATTACAGAAGCAACCATTACTTTTTCAGAGTATGTAAGAGTCAAAGCACCATGCATGTGATTATTAAAAGTAAACCAGATGACACGACTTCATTCAATTTGTAAAAATCCACTATACCCAAACTTATCCAGTGAGAAAAGCATCCTTTCGTATTTCCTTGGAGAAGAAAAATTTTGAATCAAAGGCATGTACATGGCAATTTTTATGGATAAAATTACCACAAATGCCTAATATAAACAAAATTTCAAGGTACTCTTGTACAAGTTGATGAGAACTTAAGGTTTCTGTTCCTAGAGAAATAACAAGATTGATGCGGGACGAGAAAAATAAGAAAAGAAAGGACACAAATGTGAATCCACAGACTAAATATATTTGATTAAAATTCTCCTACAGGTCATCATAAAATTGTGGTTTGGCAATTGTTAGGTTCATTGAAACAAGTTGAAAAATATTTCAGTTGGGTATATAACAAGTCATCTAAAGAACATAAAGTTCTCCAGATCCTTGGCATACTAAAACATTACTTTTTGTGGATAGAAAAAATAACTGATTTTTAAGTCAGATTGCTGCAGTTGGATTACACTTTCAGGGCAAACACACAAGCATCCAAAACACACACAAGGAAGTTGTAAATTTCTTCTTCTTCTTCTTTTTTTTTTTTTTTGACCTATAAGGAAGTTGTAAATTTCAGTATCTCAAAAGTCAAACTTTACAAACATAGAACAACTCTATATATTATTATTAAAAATGTATGAGTTATTCTTTCTTTTTCTTTTTGTGGATTTTTTCTGTTAAATTTGCCAGTATCTACAAACTAATTTACAAGGGTTCAAAATAGATGTGAGCCCTGGATCCTCACAATGGATCCTCACCATGTGAGGATCCGTCTTCTTGGACTGGAGGAGGGGGAGGCGCCGTAGCTGTGCCTGCACGCGGGCGGCTTCCTAGCTCCGCCAGTCAAAGAGGGCGGCGCCCCTCTTCTCACAAGCGCAGGAGAGGTCCTCCCCGCGCCGTTATAAATGGGGAGGGAGGGGGAAGCCTCCTTCCTCCACCCATCTCCATCAATTGCCCAGGTACTCTCTCTCTTCCCCCCTTCTTCCATGGATTTCACAGTGACATTGAGAGAAAGAGATAGAGATATTGAGGGAGGGAGACGTCCTCCCTTCTTCACGGAACCAAGCCAGTTCACAGCTTGGTTCGGGCCCGACGGAGTGCCCGCCGGCTCGCCGGGCCCGGGTTGCAACTGGCGGCCTCCATCGGCGCCGGGGCAGCGTCTGATGGAGGTCCGACCGGCCATGGTGGTCAGCCGTGCCACCGGCACGAGTAACAGCCGCGGCGAGTGACGGGAGGAAAAGAGAGATTGAGGAAGGGAGAGAGGGGAGGAGCTCGGTCGCGGCGGCGATCGGCTCCAGGCCGGTCGACGGCGGCCAGGCCCCTCCGGGAAGTGGCCGGCAGCGACCCTGGCCGCCGGCACACACTTCCCCTGTTTCGGACGAAACAGGGGAGGCGGGGGAGAATGGGGGAGCAGGCCGGTTTGGGCCGTTTCCCTTTTGGGCCCTATTGGGCTGTTTCAGGAGCAATTTTTGGGCCACGATTTGGATCCTGTATTAGGCCGAAAATGAAAAAATAAAAATATACCCCGGATCAGTGTTGATTCTAGTTTCTAGGGGTATTTTTATCTTCCCATTTGGGCTTATGTATTGGGACATATTTAAGCCCCAAGTTGGCCCCAAGATTAAACTGGGTAGAGGTTAAAAGCTATTTTAATATGCTATTTTTGGGACTAAAAATTGGAAAATTGATGCTGTAGGTACCCAGGTGCTTAAATAGCTGAATTACATTTTTGGATTAGCGCCAAAAGGTAAGTAAGTCATTTATCATAATTTTTATAAATTATTAAAATATAAAAATTATGTATTTAAAGGCTATATTGTTATATATTGCATTATTTGAAAAAAAAAAAGAGAAAAATGGATTGGTATTAATATTTACAAATGAGCGTTTACTATGATTAGGTTATTATTTATTATATTTTATAAATAATTGGGTATCTATGTGGATAACTGATCAATTGGCATGACCTTTGAAATTGTTAAAGGTTTTATAAATATACATGCTATTTGGCAAATATGACCTAAAAATGATACTTTGTGTATATGATAATATGTCCCACCATGATCCGCTATGATATGATATGATATGTTGCATGACTCACTTGGCACCGGGACCCAACTCCATAGGGGGGTATATGGAGAACATACACAGGAGGTGTGCTGTGACAGGATATGGCAATATTATGCCACATGGCACCGGGACCCATCTTCATAGGGGGGTATATGGAGAGCACACTCTTGGGGTGTGTTGTAGCCGAATATGGCAGGATGTGAGTGCATGACACTGGTGGACCCTGACTCCTATGGGATATTTATGGAGGATACACCCGAGGGGGGTGTTGTGTACATAGTGTGTGGCCGTGGGACATTGGTATAAAAATGCACTTTTATATGCTATTTACAGTGGTACAGTGGTTTTATCCTGAAATTGTATATTCTTGATATGCTATATATGGCAATTGCTTCCAAAATTATTTTGAGCACATGATGCATGTTTTGATAACATGGTAAAATGTATTTGAATTATGGAAGCTTGGCAAGAAGTTTATTATGGAAATTTTGAGTTGATAAAAGCATGAAGTAATTACATTATATTATAGTTGGCTTACTTATTGAGTGTGAGCTCATTTAAATCTCACAATGTTTTTCAGAACCATAGAACTGAAGATGGGGATATGGGTAGTTGGAGCAGCTATCAGAGTGACTTAGATCCAATACTTTGTTGTAATCCCATTGAATTATGTATTTTGGCATGTAGCCTAAAGCATATGATTATGGTTTGTATTAAGAACCATTTAAATTGGATAAATATAATTATTACCCATTCTTGTATTAAATGTTATATTTCGGGACGCATTGCATGCCCGGCATGCGGTGGGTTGCCACCCCTATATCCAATATAGGGTCTGGGGCGTGACAATAGATAACATCATTTTGCACACTCTACTAGTTTACAGACTTTTCTGAAGTCTTAATTTTGTATTCTAATTTCTGAAGTCTTAATTTATGTATCACTGCGGTTCTCATATAACAGATTATGATATGACAGATTATGATATGGCATAATACTGGTACCAGGACCCTTCCTCTTAGGGAACATTTAAGAGTGATACACAAGATGAGTGTTGTAGGGCTGTGGGACACATAAAGGAAAACAATAATAGTATAAACAGTGTTTTATTTACATTGCATATTCTAGTATTTATTATTTAATTAAGCTTTCAAATTATTTTGATCTGATGACATGAATATGCTGATAGTATAATAAATGTAATTTGAAATTGTATTAGGCTTACTTATTGAGTGTGAGCTCATAGAATTCTCTCAATATTTTTCAGAGCCTCAGGAATGAAGAAGGATATATGGGATAGATGGAGCTTTTATTAAATAAATTTAGTTTCATTATATTGATATAGTTTAGTGTTGCTTGTATGTAGGGCTGGTAGCCCAAGACTGATAATTATGGTTTATAATAAATCATGAATTTATATTTTTATTTTATATTGATTTATGTGATGAAGTTCGAGATGCCTTGCATGCTTGGCATGCGGTGGGTTGTCACCCTAGCTCGAATTTTGAAATTAGGGCATGACAGCTTTAGTAGTATCAGAGCCAGGTTATGACATTAGGGATACATACATGATGACACTTTAGGCAAAACACTAGAATAACATTGAGACAATTATAAATTTAAAGGAATTTCAGATATTATGCTTTGAAAGACTAACAATTAATGTTTATAATGATATTAATTACAACTAATTTATCAGGAGATAAGAATGGCACGTCGCACTAGAAGTCAACAGAATGATGAGGGTTCCCAGGTTGGTAATGCTGGCCAACCGGAAGGTTTGGAAGCCACCAAAGGTGCTGCACCTGCCAATTCAGTTGGGACTGATCAGCAGTGACTCTATACCGAGATGATTCAGGTTCTCTCGGGTATGGCACAGTCAATGCGGGACATGCAGTATCAGATTCTGCAGGCCTTGTCCACTCAGCTTGCTCCCACTACCCCATAGACTCAACCTACCCCTCCTGCTCCACAAACTCAGCCAGCCTTACCTACTCATCCTCCACCATTGACCCAGCCTACTCCATCTCAATCCTGGATAGGGGTTGGCCGCAGCTTTGCAGACTTCAAGAAGTTTGCCCCTGCCCCTTTCTCTGGATCCACCAACCCTGTTGATGCTGAGCGGTGGGTGCGGGACATGGAGAAGGCTTTTATGGCCCATAGTAGTCAGGATATGAAGCAGATTAGATTTGCCACGTACCTTCTCTAGGGAGAAGCTTATGATTGGTGGTTAGTTGAGGAGCAGCGTCGGGATGGACAGATTATTTCTTAGGGAGAGTTTAGAGAGATATTCTTCGACAAATACTTTTTCAGGAGTGTGCAGAGATAGATGGAATCAGAGTTTATCAAATTGGAGCAAAAGGATCTTTTTGTGGCCCAGTATGAAGCTGAATTCACTAGGTTGGCTCGTTTTGCTCCAAATATTGTGACCAATGAAATGGCCAAGGTCACCAGATTCACTAAGGGATTGCGACCCCGACTGAGGCAAGCAGTCAATGCATTTGAGCTTCTCACTTACAGTGCGGTGGTGAATAAGGCCTTGGTGATTGAGAGGGATATGAATGCTGTTCAAAAGGATTGGAAGCAGTGGAAGAAGAGAAAAGGGCCTACTTTTGGCCAATCCTCTGCTCAGGCCAAGAAGAAGGGTGCACAACAGGCCCTAGTCAAACCACAAAATAAGGAGACTCGTTGCATTCATTGTGGTAACTCCCACCCTAGAAAGCCTTGCCGCAGATTGACTGGTGCCTGCTTTGTCTATGGGAAAACTGATCACAAGATTGCCACCTGTCCCTTTCGGAAGGATCAGCAGCCTTCTTTAAGTCAAGGGATGAGCCAGCAACAGCAGCAGCAGCCACCGAGGACCGAGGGATGGGTCTTCAACCTCACTCAGCAGGACGCTGCCGCCTCTAATTCTGTGGTGACAGGAATGATTAAAGTGGGTACTGCTTATACTCAAACTTTAATTAACCCGAGTGCCACACATTCTTTCATATCTGACCTCTATCTTGATAAGAATGCATCATTGACACCTATTCCTCTGGAGCAAGAGTTGCATATTTTTTTCAAATGGAGATGTTTTGAAGGTTGACATCGTATGCAAATCTTGCCCAATTGTCTTGGAGGATAGGAGGTTGAATGCGGATCTCATTGTCCTACCACTGAAGTTCTTTGAGGTTATCCTTGGAATGGATTGGTTGGCATCCTATCATGCTTCAGTAGACTGCTTTAGAAAGATTGTCAACTTTAAAATTCCAAGCCAGCCTGAATTTAGTTTTACTGGTAGTCAGGAACACCTAGCCTCGGTATTCATAACAGCGATGCAGGCTAGAAGGTATCTGATGAGTGGTGGTCAAGGATTTCTTGATGTAGTCAAGGACCTTCAGCAGGAAGAGACCAAGTTGAAGGATATTCCTGTAGCTCGAGAATTCCCTGACGTCTTTCCGGATGAATTGTCTAATTTACCCCCAGACAGAGAAGTTGAGTTCTCCATTGATCTAGTTCCTGAGACTGGACCTATATCCAAGGCCCCTTATCGCATGGCCCCGGCTGAGTTAAAGGAACTGAAGGATCAGTTGCAAGAGCTCCTAGATTGGGGATTTATTAGACCCAGTATTTCTTCTTGGGGTGCTCCAGTTCTATTTGTCAAGAAGAAGGATGGCAGTCTTCGAATTTGCATTGATTACCGAGAAATCAATAAGGTAATAGTGCGGAATAAGTACCCTCTGCCGAGGATTGACGACTTGTTTGATCAACTCCAAGGAGCCCGGATATTCTCAAAGATTGATCTCAGGTTAGGGTACCATCAACTCAAAATCAAGGAGGGGATGTGCCAAAGACAACATTCAGAACTAGATATGGCCACTATGAGTTCTTGGTGATGCCGTTTGGGTTAACTAATGCCCCAGCAGCATTCATGGACTTAATGAACATAATTTTTAAGCCATATCTGGATCGGTTTGTGGTGGTTTTCATTGATATATTCTGATATATTTCAAGAGCCATAAGGAGCATGAGGACCACCTAAGGATTGTGTTGCAGATTCTTCGAGAGAAGAAGCTTTATGCCAAGCTGCAGAAGTGTGAGTTTTGGTTGGACCAAGTATCTTTCTTGAGTCATACAATCTCTAAAGATGGTGTATCAGTGGACCCGAAAAATATGGAAGCTATCATTAGCTGGAGCCGACCTTCCAATGTGGCAGAAGTCAGAAGCTTCTTGGGGTTAGCCGAGTATTACCATAAATTGTGAAAAATTTCTCTCGCATTGCTCTACCCCTAACTCGCTTAACCTAAAAGCGAGTGAAGTTTGACTGGATAGTAGAGTGTGAGAAAAGTTTCCAGGAGTTAAAACAGTGCCTGGTATCAGCTCCCATTCTTGTTCTTCCGACCGGATCTGAAGGTTTTACTATATACACTGATGCCTCTTGGAAAGGATTGGGATGTGTTTTGATGCAGAATGAAAGGGTGATAGCTTATGCCTCCAGACAACTAAAACCTTATGAGCAGAATTATCCTACTCATGATCTAGAATTGGCTGCTGTGGTTTTTGCTTTGAAGATTTGGTGGCATTATCTATATGGAGTATCGTGTGATGTGTATACAGATCATAAGAGTCTAAAATACATCTTCACACAGAAGGAGCTGAATTTAAGGTAGAGGAGGTGGTTGGAACTATTGAAGGATTATGACCTGAATCTACAGTATCATCCTAGGAAGGCCAATGTAGTGGCTGATGCTTTGAGCGAGAAATCCTCTTATGAGTTAGCTGCTATGATTACTTCCCAGTCTCACGTATTGAGAGATCTGGAGAAGTGGGAGGTTGGTCTGAGAGTACAGCAGTCTGATGGGCTTGTTGCAGCACTTGTACTCCAGCCGACCCTAGTTGACAGAATCAAGTCCTCCCAGATAGAAGATTCCAATCTACAAAGGATTAAAGAAGTTGTGCAGTCAGGAGTTCAGAATGAATTTTATGTAATGGAGGATGGATCTTTGAAATTTGAAGGAAGACTTTGTGTGCCAAACATTGAGGAACTGAAGGCTGAAATTTTGAAGGAGGCTCACTACTCTCCTTATACTGTGTATCCAGGTGGCACTAAGATGTACAGAGACTTAAAAGAAAATTTTTGGTGGAAAGGTATGAAGAGGGAGATTGCTCAGTATGTGGCCAAGTGTTTGGTGTGTCAGCGAGTGAAGGCCAAGCATCAAAGGCCTGCGGGACCTCTTCAGTCTCTATGATTCCACAGTGAAATGAGAAAAGATTACAATGGACTTTGTGACTGGTCTGCCCAAAACTCCCAGGAGTAACGATGCAGTTTGGGTTATTGTGGACAGACTAACAAAATCAGCTCATTTCCTACCTTTTAGAGTTGGGGTCTTTAGTAAAGATTGGCTAATTTGTATATTGAGCAGATCGTGAGACTCCATGGTGTTCCTGTATCTATTGTATCAGATAAGGATACCAGGTTTGTGTCCCAATTTTGGCAGAGTCTTCATAAGGCCATGGGAACCAAATTAAACTTCAGTACTACCTATCATCCTCAGTCAGATGGGCAATCGGAGAGGACCATACAGATTATGGAAGATATGTTTCGAGCCTGTGTGATGGACTTGGGTGGAGCTTGGGATAACCATTTACCTTTGGTGGAGTTTGCATATAATAACAGTTACCAGGCCAGTATCCAGATGGCTCCGTTTGAAGCTCTGTATGGTAGGAGGTGCAGATCTCCTTTATATTGGGATGATGTGGGAGAGAGAAAATTGCTAGGTCCTGAGTTGATTTAGCAGACAGTAGATAAGATGCATTTGATCAGGGAGCGTCTTCGTATAGCTCAGAGCAGGCAAAAGAGCTATGCTGATGTCAGAAAAAGAAATTGGAATTCCAGGTTGGGGACCATGTTTTCTTAAGGGTATCACCAACCAAAGATGTGATGAGATTTGGGATTAGAGGAAAGCTGAGTCCACATTATATTGGACCTTTGAGATTTTGAACAGAGTCGGGGAGGTTGCTTACAGCCTGGCACTGCCTCCGATTCTATCTGGGGTATACAATGTTTTTCATGTCTCTATGTTGAGGAAGTATATCTCTGACCCCAGCCATGTCATAGAGTATGTGCCTATACAGTTGAGGAAAGATTTATCATATGAGGAGCATCCTGTACGTATTATGGACCGCAAAGATCAGGTTCTGAGACGGCGTATCATTTCATATGTCAAGGTACAATGGAGTAATCATTCTGAGAGGGAGGCTACTTGGGAACTTGAGGAGGAAATGAAAAAGAAGTATGCACAACTATTTATATCCTAATATAGTTAATGATATAGCTACGATTGTTGACTTTTGAATAAAGACTTAGTTGATTGTGTGACAAAATTGAAATTTTAATTTTCTCTAATGAAAGTTATCAATTTCGAGGCTGAAATTTTTATAAGGAGGGGAGAATGTAATCCTCGGGATCCACAAGCAACAAACAAGAAGATTTGGATAAGATCTTTGGGGGAGTTAGTTATGGATAAGTTGGCCTTTATCCAAAATTACCAATGGAGCTTTTGGATGAAGTTTTCAGGCGTCAAACTAGCTGCAACTAGGAGTCCTTCATTAGCCTATCCAACGCCCATCAAAGGATAAGATTTACAAGAGTTTGGGCGGTGCATTAAAGGAGGTGGTGCATGAGGATAAGATAAGAATGGGTGAAGCTTTGGATAAGGCAACGACTGCACTATAAATAAGAGGGCAGAGGTCTTTGGAAAGAACATTGAATAGAGAGGAATCAAGGAGAATCCAATCCAACCGGCCATCAAATTGAAGGCATCTTCTATTCTCCACCTTGGGCGAGAAGGAGGAGAAAGAGAAGAGACGATCGAAGCCGAAGCCGAAGCCGTTGAGGAGCTTCCTACGGGCGATCATCTACGGGTTACGGTGAGTGATCTTGTAACCTGAGGCAAGGTGAGGGAGAGATCGGTGTGAGATTTCTTGCAGTGCTACGACACAGATTCATCTTGTCTTCTTCTTGGGATTGTTATTAATCAAAAAAGTTGGGGTATAGTTTACCCTGTACATCTTGTGTTGGGCTACCTTGATTTGGGCCTTGTTGGGCCGATCTATGAGCCATTTTGAGCCACTTTTTGGGCTCTGTAGTGGGCCGAGAATGGCAAAGTAAATATATGGCCCGAATCATGATTGAATCTAATTTCTTGGGATATTTTTAAATCCCCATTTGGATAAATATATTGAGAGATATTTGAGCCCAAAGTTGGGCCCATGAAGTAGTCTGGGTAGAGTTTTAAGAATCATTTTATTATTCAGATTTTAAAATTTTAAAAATGTAAAATGATACTATAGGTACCCAGGTGTCCAAATAGCTGGGTTATCAATTAGAATTTGCATACTGAGGTAAGTAAGCCAAGTATTATAATTTTATAAATTATTAATTTATAAATTATGAACTTACAGTTAAGTGTAATTATGTTAATCATACAAAATTATGTTGTTACTATCGAGATGATAATATGCAATTATGATAATGACAGTAAATTTATGTGTCGCCGCGGTTCTCATGTGATAGATTATGATATGACAGATTATGATATGACAGATTATGATATGACATAATACTGGTACCAGGACCCTTCCTCTTAGGGGACATTTAAGAGTGATACACAATATGAGTGTCGTAGGGCCGTGGGATACATAAAGGAAAACAATGACAGTATAAACAGTGTTTTGTTTACATCGCATATTTTAGTATTTATTATTTAATTAAGCTTCCAAATTATTTTGATCTGATGACATGAATATGCTGATAGTATAATAAATGTAATTTGAAATTGTATTAGGTTTACTTATTGAGTGTGAGCTCATAGAATTCTCTCAATGTTTTTCAGAGCCTCAAGAATGAAGAAGGATATATGAGATAGACGGAGCTTTTATTAAATAAATTTAGTTTCATTATATTGATATAGTTCAATGTTGCTTGTGTGTAGGGCTGGTAGCCCAAGACTGATAATTATGGTTTGTAATAAATCATGAATTTGGATTTTTGTTTTATATTGATTTATGTGATGAAGTTCGAGATGCCTTGCATGCCTGGCATGCGGCGGGTTGTCACCCTAGCTCGAATTTTGGAACTGGGGCGTGACAGAAACCCATCTAGAGTGATCGTGAAGAAGAACCCGGTCCAACTCCACCAGCAAGAAATTCCATCATTTCTAAAGCAGAAAACAAGGTGGTACCTTATAATTTATAGCAATCGAGGTGCGTTGCGCAAATGGGCTGGTGTAGGATATATAGAGTCTTCCACAAAGAGGGGCAAAAGAAAACAAAAGAAAAGATCAGTAGAATTAAATCCAGATAAAAATGCTTAGAATTCCACAACAATTTAGGAAGGATTAAGAGAGGGTGAACAAGAATAAGCTACCTACCTGGTGGTCCCATCAAAGAGAGTAGGTGGTTGGGAAATAGAATCCAGAGCAGGGGGGAGCACCTTCGTCATGATGAAACTAGGACAGATAGCACGATCAAGATCAAAATATATTAGGAGACTAAAAGACTCAAAAGAAGAGAGGACAGTGCCAACTACTGAGAAATCGATCAGAATTCATAAACCAGATCCTTAGAGAGTTCGAGAAGTTACTCACCTGGTTGGCGCTGCCATGGGCCTCTTGCAGTTCTCCGACTTCTTCCAAGTGGCCTGAAAAGAATCCTTGGATGGGAGCTCTGCGCTGTTTACCGAAAGGGAACGACTTTGTACACCGCCTCAGGGAACGGCTTTGTGTACTAGCAATGGTGCATGCGTTCACAGGAAATATACTCATATAATTTTTATTATTTATTAAAATTAATAATTAGGTCAACATATATGGACTTCAAAAGATTTAGCAAAGTCAAGCAACTTCTGGTTATGAAGAAATGGCCATCTTGATGTCTTTGAATACCTTTCGGCAATGATCTGATCACAGCCAAGGTTAGTCCTTTAGAATATTCATCAAAGAAGAGACTTTTCTTGAGTAGCCATCCAAAAATTTTCGATAGTAATTGGCTATCCCAAGAAAACTTCTCAACTCCGTCATCTTATTTGGTTTGGACCATTCAGTGATGGCTTGCACCTTTCTTGCATCCATTTTCACTGACCTGTTGCCCATGAGATGCTCAAGGAACTTAATTTTTTCAAGATAGAACTCACATTTTTCTCTCTTTACATATAGATCATTTTTCCTCAACCGAGCAAACACCAGCCTTAAGTGTTCTAAGTGATCCTTAAAGGACCCACAACAAACTTATAGATATAGTCATGAAATATATTGTTCATTAGATTGTAAAAGGTTGCAAGGGCATTGGTCAAGCCAAATGGCATGATCAGAAATTCAAAAAATCCAATCGTTGTGGTCTTTGGTTCATCCCCTTCCGCAATTCGGACTTGCCAATATCCGGATTGCAGGTCCAACTTGATAAAATGTATTGCCTTGGACAAGCGATCGAACAAATCCACAATCAAAGACACCAGATACTTGTTTTTAATAGTGACCTTGTTCAAGCCTCTATAATCAACACAAAGCCGAAGAGAACCATCATGCTTCTCTTGGAACAACACCGGAGCACCAAAAGGGGCTTTCGAAGATTGAATCTTTCCAGAGTCCAACAGTTCACCCATCTGTTGTTTTAGTTCGGCCAACTCCTTTGGCGACATTCAATAGGGAGCCTTGGCAGGAGGTTTGATGCCCGGCACTAGTTCAATGCAATGGTCCATGCTACGCCAAGGTGGGAGCCCCTTAGGCAAATCTTGGGGCATAACATCATCAAATTCCTGCATAATTGCAGCCACCTCTTTTGGTACCTCTGCCATTTCCTTTAGGTCCTCCTCCACAATAGCCACAAGGTAGATCCCTTGGCCCTTTCTGTAGCCACGGGCTAGCTGCCTTGCAGAGATCAACTCCACTTTACGAATAGGGTCCCTTCCTTGCCCAGAAATAAAGCAAGGTTTTTTCTCATCATTGATGAGGATTCCATCCATATATAGGATAATGACAACTTTGGCGGCTATGAAAATATTGTTACCAAGTATGACTTCAAAGTCATCAAGGGGCACCACCATCAGATCCAATCGGCTTTCCCACTCACCGATGGATATCTTGACAATAAAGGCCATGCCTTTCACAGCCTGCGATTGGGAATTCACCGTCTTGATACGGCTTGAGTGTTTGGATACTTTCAAGCATAAGAGATTCACCATCTTCTCAGCAACAAAGCTATGAGTGGCACTAGTGTCTACCATAGACAAGACACGATGCCCATTGACTTCAGTTTGGACAAACATCAATCGGGGTCGATCCATCATTGCTTTTTTTGCTTGAATAACTCCAAGCACTTGAAGAGGGGCAACACGTTCAGGGCTTTCCAAATCTGAATCATCCTTATCAGCGATAAGAGCATTCAGTTTTCCCCACTTTGGATAGTTTTTTGCATAATGAGGGCCATTGCAAATATAGCAACCCGAATGGGGTTCCCTTTGTCCTTCTTTGATGAATAGCCATCCTCCTTGGCCTTCATTTTGCCTTGTCGAGGTCCTTCATCTTCTTCCCATCAACAACTTTTGTTTTGGAGTCTTCTTAGGAAACTTGTTGGTAAGGCGAGACTTTTTGGAAGGATCGGGAGGGGACTTGATGATTTGGATGTTCACCAATCTTTCAGCAGCAGCCAATGTGACAGATAGGTCTGTCACCCCCTATCCCCGCAACTCTAACTGAGCTCACGATTGAAAGCCAAATAAGAAATCGAACAACTTATCTACCTCCGACATATCCTTGATGTCCAAAATGAGGGAACTGAACACATTCACGTAGCCCCTCACATTGCCATCTTGCTTCAGCTTCTTCAAGGCATCCCTGGCAACCCAAGAGGTGTTGCGGGGAATGAATTGATTCTTTAATTCTTACTTTAGGGCCTCCCAAGTGTGGATCTTGGGTCGGCCAAGATCATTGGTTCGAGTTTGCCACCAGATTTTGGATCACCCGCAAGAAACATGCAAGTAATGGAAACCTTCTCTTTCTTTGGAATACGAGCAGCCTTGAAGTATTGCTCTATGTCCCAAAGAAAGTTCTCCAATGCTTTGGCACTCTGAGTGCCATTGTAAGAATGGGGGTTAGGGGCCTTCATTTTGATCTTTCCATCACCCTGAAGATGAGTTTGTATTGCCAACTTGATCTACGAAGTTGTGGAGCCCCTAATGACTCCTGCAGCATCATTAAGGTTGTTTGACAAGCTTTGACTTGCACCCATAAAGGAGATTGATAAATGCATAAATAATTATCACAAAACCTATTAATTAATAATTCAACGTACCTATTATTATTTAATATTTTAATATTTTATATAATATTTTAGAAAAAACCTTATCAATTTAAAGAGCTCGATTTTATAAATTTAACGATGCAAACGGCACTCGAATCAGACTTAAACGAGCTCAAAATTAATTTTATAAGGATTTAGCATGAATTTTAAAGTAAAGTCGGCAAACTCAGTGCCGACTTCATCGTCTTCTCAACATATACTTCTTTATTTCGCACGATTCTTCTCCTAATCGAATCTAATCTTTTTCGCTGTCAATTGAGGAATAAATTGGATAGAAGATTATCAAATTGAAAGAATTAAATTCATCTAGAAGGAATTTTAATTTTATCCAAAATTTTCTCCGCGCCGCTCGTTGCTTCTCCGCGTTATCTCTGTTTTGGCAACAGTTGCTTCTCCGCGTCTAGGCTACGTCCAGACTTCTACAAATAGCACAAGGAGGGGAGCTAGAGGGCCCCCGTCCAACAATAGGCATCCGTTTCAAGCTGTGAGGGAGAGATCTGTTCCGTGGCTTGGAAGAATTTCGAGCTCTGTTCTGTTTCTTCCTCTGTTCGTGACTTGAGGCTGCAGGAGCAATTGAGTAGCAGTGGAGGCTCCGTTCGTTGTTTGTAAGGATCCATTCAAGGTTTGGAGAAGACGTTCCAGGCACTACATCCGTGAGTTCTTTCCATGGAGGTTGCTGTTCCCAGGAGTTCCATTGCTCTGTTCTCAGAAGATGTGGCGTGAAACTCTGTTCGTGCCATGGCTTGGAGACAGAGGAAGAACAAAGGGCCCAGTTCAACTTGTCTCTTATTTTGTTCAGAAATTTATTGCAATTTGTTGCCTTCTTAATGTCATAACTTTTTAATTAATATGAAATAAAGTTTTATTCATGTTACATTATTATTAAATTCTATTTAAGTGAAAATAATTTAGACTGATTTATTCTTAAAAGGGACTGGTCGTGATATACGGGTATGAGCTGTGCTCTAATAAGATAAACTATATCTTATTATTTTGCATTACTAATTATCTACTTAGTTATCTATTTAGTTAAATTTATAAATTTATTTCAAGATAATCGCTAAAGTCCATGTGGAATCGATTCCTTACTTTCGCTATTCTAATAGTGAAATTAAGGTGTTTTAATTATTGCGCTATGATACACATCAGATTTTTGGTACCGTTGCCGGGGACTTAAGTGTGTTATTTAAAAAAAAAAATACAAAAATTACAAAAATATAAAAATAAAAAAAAACTAGATTAATTTTTTCTTAATTTTTGAATAGTTATTGTCTCTTTATTTTATTTCCTTAATTATTAGAATTGCATATTTTCTTTTTAACCAAAAAAAACTATTACTTTCCTTTTTGCCACAAATCCAATTTTAACCTAATCAAATTTTCCTTTTAATTAACTTAACTTAAAAAAAACATGAAAGAAAACCCTAATATACATTCCATAAAACATAATTAATTTAAGAAAACAAAATAAAAAATTTATAAAAATAAAAATAAAATATATAAACAAGATAATTATTTATTTCTATGCTTAGATTGACTTAGGTGGATTTATTTTCTACAAAACTCAAAATTCTTCCATTGACATCTCATAATTTATTAGGAAATTAGAAACCTAATCACAAAAATCTTTTTTAAAAAAGTAATTAGATTAATTTTGTTTGATAATTTCAAGAGGTGGACATCTGATTATTGCATAGCATTTTCATAATTAACTTTAAGGGCACAAACCCCTAATCAAGATAAGACGAGGATTTCATCACCCTTCCTTAGCCCACAAACCACATCTTTCATTTTGTATTAACCCAAATCTTTAACTCTAAGATTAATTAGATGTCAGCCCCTAAGGAACTCGAGCTCAATAGGATAAGGCACCCAAAAGAGTTGGACCGGGTCAAGATTGACTGCTTAACTGGTGTCTAGAAAAGAAAAGAAAAGTGGTTACTTAATTGGTTCTGTGCGCTTATCTAGTAAGCAACGGGGGGACCCCCACTGACCTTATCCTCAACTGGCTAGTTAATCAGCTAATTTTTGACTTGGAGGGCTCCAAAGCAGTTAGATCTAGGGTAAACCTAGAATAGAGAGTCTAATATTTGTTAACTTGATTGCTAAGAATTATTAAACCCTAATTAAATTAGTCATTGCTCTTAGTTCTAGAAATCTTTTAGGATATTTTCTTTAGAACCTTCTTCCTCTTTTATTATAATAAAAATAATAAAAAAAAACTAATTATTGTTTGCTTTAGAGTCATTGTCTCTTTATTTTGACTAGGACTTAAGAGACAAGTTGCCCAGATAGTGGCCAGGTGTCGAACTTGTGCTGTTGGCAAGCAGCAGAAGCAAAATACTAGACTCTATACACCCTTACCTATACCTGATTGTCCCTGGCAGGACCTTAGCATGGATTTTGTATTAGGCCTACCTAAGACCCAGCGGAAACATAATTCAATTTTTGTTGTGGTCGATAGGTTCTCAAAAATGGCTCACTTCATCCCTTGTTCCCAAACCGTTGATGCCTCTAGAGTCACCAAACTTTTTCTAGATGGAGTGGTAAAGTTACATGGTCTGCCTAAAACCATAGTGTCTAATAGGGATGTCAAATTTATTAGCTACTTTTGAAAAACCCTATAGCATTTGTTAGGTACCAAATTGAAATTCTCCACTACCTACCACCCCCAGACTGATGGCCAGACTGAAGTCATAAATAGGAGTCTAGGCAACCTACTAAGGTGTCTTGTAGGAGAACATCTGGAAAACTGAGATTTATTATTACCTTGTGCTGAGTTTAAATACAACAGTTCAGTCAATAGGTCTACTGGGAAAAGCCCCTTTGAGATTGTCCATGGTTATAAA
Source organism: Calamus simplicifolius (assembly GCA_900491605.1). NCBI lineage: Eukaryota > Viridiplantae > Streptophyta > Magnoliopsida > Arecales > Arecaceae > Calamus > Calamus simplicifolius. The sequence continues at coordinate 295,298 of UESW01004175.1, read as the reverse complement.
CCTAGAAGACCTATCGACCTCATTCCATTACCATCACATGCACGAGTATCTGAGTTCGCCGAGTCATATGCACAACATTAATTCCTAGTGAGCCTTTTGGGCCTTATCCTACCTTTGAGAGTGAAACCATACCTGAGTGTCCACCACCAATTCCACTAGACTGAAGAGACAGATTTGAACGTATTTTGGATGACCAGGTGATTACCACTAGAAATAAAGGCTATCAACGTTACCTGGTTCATTGGCAAGGCCGACCTGAATCCGAGGACTCCTGGATCACCCAAGAGGATCTTCAACAAATTGCACCAGACTTACTAGAGAGATATCATGGACAGATTGATCCTTACTCAATAGGGTCGAGTTCCTCCCACCTAGAGAGAATTGGTGCGGACACCAGGCTCAGGAAGAGGCTTCAACAACTTCAGCTATATTCTTTATGGATGGAAGATTAAATTAAGTTTTAGTCTTATATTTATTTTTCATTTGAGCAATTGACTGTATTTGTTTGATTGAGTCCTGTTTAAGTTCTTTATTGCAATTGAGTCAAAAGGAGTCTAGCCCAAAAACTCGATCTGGTTCAGCACAAGAAGAATGGTTGCATGGTCATGAAGTCACTAACATTGAAGCCATATCATCATGCCACATCAACAAGGAATGTCGCCCAATGAATAGAAAGATTTTGAATCAAGTCAAAGCCCCCACATTCTCCTCTTCGCACGTCTTCTCTTGGAAACCACCTCCATAAATCAAGGGACGTCCATATTGGAAACTGCCTCCATAAATCATGGGATGCCCACATTGATGCCCACATTGGAAACCACCTCCATAAATCAAGGGACATCCATACTAAAAACTGCCTCCACAAATCATGGGACGCCCACATTGATGCCCACATTGGAAACCGCCTCCACAAGTCATGAGATGCCCCACATTCTTCTCTTTGCTGGCCGAGATCTTCCTTCTCTAATGATAATATGGTAAGTGCTTGATAGTCTATAAAAAGGGCTCCTGGCTGTTTATAAAGGAGGATGATTAACGAAGTTTTCTAGAGAAAATCCCTTCCTTGTTAGATAGGTCCCCTGTGAGAGGGTAGGCGTGAGGCTTGGTGTTTATTTATATCATCCACATTTTATCCTCCTTTCCCACTTTGCTTCAAGCCCGTTTTCAACCGATCAAGGATTCTCGGCTTCCATGGTTCCAAAGTTGCAGGTTGTTCCCACCATGAATCAAGGCACGAAGGCTTACAATATGGTGGAATCCCTTGTCATCCTCAAGTTCCTTCCCTGAGTACATCGATTTTACTTAAGTTTATTAATTGCTGGAAGAACCCTCTTTAAAATCCTTTTAGATCTGCAATTATTAGATTTACTTAGCCCTAATCTGAGTGGTTTCTTAACCATTCTTTATTACTTTATTTAAATTCTAAATTCAAACTTTGTTTAGTCTTCTAAGTCCCCTCCATAAAATTTCTAGTTCTTAAACAGTGAGTGAATGCATGTGTTATTTCACTTAATCATTCATTTAATCTTTACTAATTCTATTAGAAATACATTCCACGTCGGTTGTCCCACATCAGGCTACTTATAACCTGCCCCACTGGGTCTGGTTTATAGTGCACTCACCTCTGGTCTTGGGGTTTATTGTACGATCGAATCGTAAGGAGGTACCGGTTCAATAGTAGTGTGTAATGCTCATGCTACAGCACAGTTTATAGGGTGATTAACCCCATAGCTACCTAATGCTCAATATGATACATACATCAAAACATTTTATCTGAGAAGCTTTATCATGCAAATATGTCATGCATGCATCAAAAACCCATGCATTAAAACTCATACTTATTTCTTTATGCTTGAGACTCATGCTCGAAACTTATACTCTACATCCTGTAATAAAACTCATGTAATCAGAATATCATATATATAGTTCTCATATCCCAGATTTAAACATATGAAATACTCTATTATCATACCATTGCTAGCTATTTAACATCATTATACAACTCAAAATAACTTTTTCATTGCTAGATGAGAGACCCATTCACCTTAGCTATTTACTCTTTTAATTGGACTCAACTCCGATATTCCAGCTCCCGGGACCTCTTGACCTACGTCAACATACAGACACAATAGCTATTAGGGTTACCTGTACACAAGGTTTTTCTCCGAAACCATGCATGCATATATGATCTAACCTCTGATATCTCATTATTTTATTTCATCCTTTCTCTATTCACTATTACTTCTATTATTATCTTAGATACAAAAATCTAAGAAAAATCTAAAGCTATACCGGGTCTAGGGGAGCTATAGCTTATCGGAAGACAAACACGAACTCCCAAGCTTCCCCTTCCTTCCTTTCTCTTTCCCGTTTCTTCTTCTTCTTTTCTTCTTCCTCTCTTTCTTTCTTTCTTTCTTTCTTCCTTCCTTTCTTTCTTTCTTTGGCTGAACCCACATTTTTTTCCTTTTTCTCCTTGTGACTTGGGGACCAAGTCATGAACACTAGGTTGCTTATGGGCTAAGGTATGAACAGTGGCTCAGCTAAATTCCCATTTTACCCCTACTAGCTATTTATCATAGTTGTCAGACCCAGACCGGATTGACCGGTTGAACTGGTTGAACCAGAATTCAGAGGCCAAACCGGTTCAATTCTAACTTAAAACCAGATGTGCAAGTCACCCGGAATAACTCGATTAACCCATCCGGTTCACCCATGAACCGGTCAACCCGGGCTGAACCGGACGGGTTTGTCAACTGTTTCAAATTTGGCTATTTTGGCCTTCGTCCCTTCGACTTCTACATTTCTTCCAATGGGTCATCGACACCCTCGATCAGGAAAAAAACGTTCCAGAGTCTTGGCCTCGAGTCCTCGATGTGATGACGCCTACCTCCATCTCTTTCTTCAAGGTTTGATCTTTCTCTTAGAAAATTCCTCTGACGGTCCGACCTTCCTCTTTCGCTCCATAATCCTCCATAATCCTCTCTTCTGCTGCTTTGTAAGCTTTTTCACCACTCGATCACCATATCGTTTCTTGATTTGACAAAGCGCTAAGGTTAATACAGAACCGCTCAATCACTGCCTTCATCTCTTTCTTCGCCGACTGTGCCTCTTCCTCTTCGCCGACTATGCCTTCCGCTCGGGCTTCTGTGACCGTAAGAACTAAAATTTCAAGAGCTAAAAAAAATAACGCATCATCGTTCTATTGATTTTTTTTTTCATTGGCTCGGTCCTTCGACCGAGAGAGGATCGATTGATCCCACATTTTTGAATGTCGGTTGCCATGAAGCCTCTTTTTTTTTTTGTTACAGCCGGGCGATCACACCACTCTGGCGCGAGTCAAACCCGAAGCATCTGAGTATAAAATTTGCTGTAATAAGACAGGACAAGGTATCCCAGGATGCCAAATCCATCGGCCAGGGTTGCGAGCGACAGCAGAAGCAACATAATCAGCCACATCATTGGCTTCCCGATAGCTATGCTGAATCTGAAAAGCACTAGTAGACTGAAGAGTGACTGAAATGTCTCTAATCAGAGGATTAAGGCAAGAATAGGAGTCCCCCTCCCGCGTAATCCATCTGATAATCGTAAGTGAGTCACCCTCAATAATCAGCCACCGATAGCCCAAATGTCGTACAACATGTGTGATACCAGCCCATGCCGCCTGTAGCTCAGCCATAGAAACCAAAATGTCGATTGAGCTGTGGCCGCCAGCTGCTAGTAACTGCCCATTCGACCCTCGGATGACAAAACCTGATCCAGCAGAACGATCAGAGACAGAGCCGTCAAAGTTCACTTTGACATAACCCGGAGGTGGAGACACCCAAGAAATAAAAACTGTGGTACGGTTCACTGCCAAAGCAGCAGGGGAGTCCCAGTGGCCAGGTCCGTCAGTGTGAATAGTAAGGTAACATCGAGTGTACTCCTTTGCATGAGAGAGAGCACGACGGATGATCGCCTGAGGAGAGACCGTCTCCTCAGCAAAGACAATCTTATTCCTGGTCAACCAAATATGATAAGCCACATAGGCAGATAATAGACCCTGAGAAAAAGATCCGTACTAAGAAGGTGACCGAAGAGCATTCAGGAAGGAAAGCCGGATTGGTCCATCCTCCAGCATCCATGGGTTAAAATGGATCATCTGCCATATCTGAGATGCATGAGAACATAAAAATAGAATATGGTCAATAGATTCAACCTGCATCCCGCATATCGGACAGAGAGGTAATATGGAGAGGCTCTGACCAGCCAGAAGAGAGCAAGTAGGTAAGCGATCCCACTTGATCTTCCACAAGAATAGCTGAATTCTTGGGTGAACAGGCAATCTCCATATCCAAGCAACATCTCTAAGACCAACGGCCTGAGAACGGAAGCGGGCCACCAATTCTCTAGTAGGAGCACAAGGAAGACAGGATTGGCGCCACAGCCTGTGATCCGGCCCTGCAGAACTAGGTAGAGGCATGGCCAGAATCCGATGAGCAAGCTCCGCTCCGAATAACCGAAGCACCATGGTAGCGTTCCAAGCAGCACTCTCCTGACTGATCAGAGAAGAGACACACAATGTGGGATCTACTTCAGAGCTTATAAAAGTCGGCCATCGAGATAAGGGAAGATCAGCTATCCAAGAGTCCTGGACGACATCAACTGACCTCCCATCCCCTATCATCCAGTGAATATCAGTCATGACTGTCGGGGCGGCCCGGCAGATGGCACGCCATAAACAGGAACAACCACGAGGGATACTAACTTCCAAACCCGAAGACCAACCACCATATCTGCCCCGCATGACTGTACTCCATAAACAGTGAGGGTCCAACAGGAATCTGGAAGCATGCCTAGCAATGATAGCCTCGCGACGGAGCACCAGGGATTGAATCCCCAACCCACCCTCACTTATCGGCAAACAGACCATGTCCCAGGCCAATAAATGAATACCACGACCTCCCTGCATAGATGCCCACAAGAAATCCCGAATACGTCTCTCTAGCCTACGAAGGAAGATAGTCAGGATCAGAGCATTGGATAACAGATAGATAGGGAGCGATGTAAGAATAGAATGGATTAAAGTGATACGTCCCATCATAGAAAGGCCCGACACCTGCCACCGGTCCAACCTAGCAGAGATCCGATGCTCAAGGTCCCCAAAGTCCTACTGCGTGGGCCGACGTCCCATAAGAGGGGTTCCAAGGTAGGTCAGGTGATCTGAAACTGTCGAAATCCCTAACAACAGGGAAATAGCGGCACGACAGCGGGGGGAGACCGATGGGCTGAAACAAAAGATAGATTTCTGTAAGTTGATCCGTTGACCCGATGCCCGACAATAAGCCTGAATAATGGCTGAATAGGTGGTTGCATTCTGAACAGAAGCTGGGCTAAGCAGGATGCAGTCGTCAGCGAAAAGAAGGTGGGTTAGAGGAGGTCCATGAGGCCCCGGCATGTAAGGTTGTAATAGAGATCCTCCAACCGCCTGATTAAGAGCACGAGACAGGTCGTCGGCGCACAGAACAAACAGAAATGGAGAGAGAGGACATCCTTGTCGGAGACCAACAGCAGAGGAAAAAAACTCAGTCGGACTGCCATTAATGATGATAGAAAAGGTGGGCCCTTGGACACAAGCCATGATCCACTCAATGAAAAGATCATCAAAACCAAACGCCTGTAACGACTGACGCAGAAATATCCAACTCATCCTGTCATAAGCTCTCTCCATATCCAACTGGAAAGCCATAAGAGACTGTCGACAAGAGGCGTGCTGGAGGTCATGCATAAATTCCTGAGCAATGAGAGCATTATCTGAGATACTGCGGCCACGGATAAAGGCACCCTGCTCCATAGAGATAAGCCTAGGAATCAGCCCCTGCAATCGAGTAACAATAATACGGGCGTAGACTTTGTATAGCGTGGTACATAAACTTATCGGCCTATAATGTTGAGGAAGCAGAGCATTAGCTTTTTTAGGAATCAGGACAAGAAATGTCCTCTGCCAATCCGGAGGAATATGTCTGGAAGAGAAAACAGACTGAATAGCCGAGGTAACATCCTGCCCTACAATATCCCAGTAGAAGCGAAAGAAATAAGGCGGAAATCCATCTGGGCCCGGGGCTTTATCAGGTCCCAAAGCCCAAACAGCATTATGAATCTCCTCCGCCAAGACCTCCCGAGTCAAGCTAGCATTCTCGCTATCCGAAACTCTAACATTCCGAGTGCCAGTGATAATGGGAGAGTCAGAGCCAGAGACTTCCGACCAGCGAGACTGAAAGAAATGAAGAACCTGCTCAGTAATAGCCCCCTCATCCTCCAGAATAGTACCCTCTGCATCACTAATACGCCTGATACGATTGACCGCACGCCTGGCAACAGTGGCCTGATGAAAGAACCTGGTGTTGCGATCACCTTCCTTTAACCACTGAATCCGAGACCGCTGACGCCAATAAGTCTCCTGCTGCCAAAGCAACGAATGATGCATAGCCAAATTCCTCCTTAGAGCCTGAGGATCAATCTCCGATAGCTGACCCTCCTCATCCTCCTTAACCTGAAGAGTAGAGATGACAGCTTCCACAGCCTGGACATTCTGCATTAGGTTTCCCACATCTCTTTTCTGCCACCATAATAGTCTGCGCTTAGCAAGCTCTAATCGACGGGAGAGACGATAAGTAGAATTCCCTCTAACAGGCATATGCCACACCTGCCTAATCAAGGACCTGGCTGAAGAATAATGCGTCCAAAACTGTTCGAACCGAAAGGGCCCCTTCTTATACGATGACCGCTCAGTAGAGATGAGAAGGGGACAGTGGTCCGACGCAATCCGCGGGAGGTGGGTATTGGTAGCATAGGCAAAGGACTGCATCCAAGTTGAAGAAGCCAAAGCCCGATCCAATCTCTCCGACACTCGAGCAGACCCGCTCTGGTTGTTACACCAAGTATACTGCGGCCCAGAATAACCCAAATCAATAAGACCCGCCGCAGAGATAAATGAGCGAAATTCCATGGAATTCAGAGAATCTACAAATCGGCGACCCCCCGCTTCTCAGAAGCATCCAATATACAATTGAAATCACCAGCAATAAGGGCCAGAAAACCCTGGGCTAATAACGTGTGAATCTCCGACCAGAGATCCTGCCGCTGACGAAAATCAGTGCTGGTATAGACTCCCAGAAGCAACCAAGGCAGAGAAGATCCCTCAGAGATGACAAGGCCTACTTGCTGATGATTATGATGAAAAGCATCAACACGGATGGCAGGGTTCCGCCAGAGCGCCATAATGCCCCCAGATAGCCCAGTAGCTTCTACAGCATAGGAAGACCAGTCATGGGAGACCCGCCGCCGGAAACATTGAAGGCTAAGGCCCGACAACCGAGTTTCCAACAAAATACAAATATCAAAATGATGAATATGCAATAGCCTACCAAAGGAGGATCGAAAAGATGGTTTCAATGCTCCTCGGACATTCCATATAATAATCTTCATAGAAAATAAGCAAGGGTACCTCATATCCCATCGTGAGCTCCCGTCATAACCAAATCTGAAAGGCCTCCCGAGTCAGGACACAGCAACTGGAGATCCTGATCCGACATCTGACTGAGGTCCGGATCATTGGATACTGGTTGCAGAACTGTCTCCATGGGAGCATCTTCAGACAACTCTTTAGAAGGGGATCCATTTACCCGAGAGATAGAAGGGGAGTCAGATATAGAGGCTTTTAGAGATGTGAAGGCAACCACATGACCATCCATGGTTCTTTTCTGATAGCAGGGGGGCAGGGTCATCCTATCAGGAGAACCGATTATTACCCCAGTGCTTGTAGGAATAACCGCCTTTCCTTTTCCCTTACGTTTCTCAGATTTAGAGAATGACCTAGGCGCCGGGCAATCAACTGGTCTGGCCCTTTTAAGGGGACCAGGAAAAGCATCCCGACTGCCCTAAAGAGAACCAGAGGCCATACTCAACCCGAGGGAGACAAAAGGGTTCTTGATCACCAGTGCATTAGACTTTGCAGTAACTTGGGACCCCTCCTTAGCTGAGTTAAAAAAACCCTTCTGAACTTCATTTGATGCGGCACATGAAACTGACTCCATCAAAGCTCTCTTATTTTCATTAAAACCGGCACATAATGCATCTCCCGACACAGACACTGATCCTGAACATTCAGAGGAAAAAGGAGGCAGGGGATCAATCAGGCTAATCCCAGAGGATCCATTCAGCTCAGCCTTCTCAAGACCCTGCTTAGAATCCTTGTTCCCGACACACGGGACCACTCCCAGCACGCCCTTGATAGCTGAACATCCCTGCTTCATCTCACCCAAGGCACTCACTGGAGCAGAGTCTGGGATCAAAACAACCTTGGAAGAAGAATGGGCCCTCCGGCGAGCAACCTTCACTGGAGAAGTCCATCCCTCTGCATCTTCAGCATCCGATCGACGCCCCCCACGATTATGCTGAGCAGGAGCAGAACAACTGGAAGCCCCCTGCGCCGTCAAGATAGGCTTCGTCTTCTCCTCCCGAAGGGAATCAAAGACAATCTTCCGTTGACGAATAGCGGCAATCCAGGGGCCAAAGTTCGAATGGGACGCAGCAACCTCATCCACAGTCCCAGACGACAAGGAACAAGGGCCGCTCAAGTGAATTGAGCCACAGAGAGAACAGATCCCCTCCAAACTCTCATACGCAAACTGTTGCCAGAAAATATGGTGGATTCCTTGAATACGCATCCCCGGCCGGAGAGGACAACGAAGATCAATCCGTACACAAACCCGAGCGAAGCCCCCTCTGTTCTTCGCCAACGTGGGAGCATCCGCACCTATGAATTGCCCTGCTGTCTCCAAAATCGCCCTGAGGAACTCCTCCTTCCAGAATTCCATTGGCAAGTTTGGTAATCTCACCCACACCAGAGCCGAAGGAATGGATTCCTCCAACGGGATGAATTCCGGCTTCCATGGTTCCATCCCGATAACTTGACCATTAACAGTCCATGGCCGATTTAACACCAGGGAGCAGGCATTCGGATCTTCGAACCGGAAAATATGGCATCTGAATGCCAAGCTGATAGGGACGATGTCCCCCTGAACACCGGCGCGCCTGAACTCTCGGAGGGAAGCTTCGGCCGGAACCCACCGCTGGTAAGACCGAACAAGAACGGCCCTAGACTGCCATCCAACGATCTCAGACTCTAATTCCGTCACCGGGAACCCTACAACATCTGGAAAGGAGGCCTCCAACCTTGCCACCACAGCCGGAGATGGAGCCGATGATACCCAGTGGAAACCGGACGACATCCCCTTCCTTCCAGAAGCCCATCCACCGGCTACCCCATCAGACGCCATAGATGGGAGGGGGAGCAGGGAAGAACAAACCCGGAGGAAGCTCAGATAGAGACTCGAGAGAACGCCGAAGATCGAAGAAGAAGAAGAAGAGTCAAGCACGAATCTTAAAGCACTTCTATCAAAGAGAATCAGAAAGAAGATGCGCACGATCTTCAAAGCACTCCACTAAGCCTGCCATGAAGCCTCTTTACCCGATGGTCTGATGGCTTCGCTACTCAGACTGTCAGAGGATTTTTAGTTTATTACTAATTTTCTTGTGTGTACTGTGTTGTGGCCTTGTGGGGTCTCAAAAGTCAAAACTCAAAAGTACTCGAAGGGAGAAGAAGGTCAGAGACTGAGAGATGGGTCTTCTCAGTTCTTAGTTTTCACTTTTCACAAACCACAACACTCCAAGTCTCCAACAGTTTATACTTTATCAGTTTATCCTTAACCGAAGGATTTTATCTATTAACACAAAAAAAATGTTGTGCATATACTTCACCTTATCACACAATTGTATGCTGTGTATATCGCCTAGGGTGCTGCTTGGACGTGTCCTTGGCTATAAGCTCCAACAATTAAGCACTTAAGCATCAGCTACATTTTAATTTATTGGGAAAAATTATACTTTTTATCCTCAAACTTTTATTAAAATTCATTTAGGCTTGAAGCTTTCAGTTATTACAGTTTAGTCTTTTAATAGCCTTTAGTTTACCTGGCAATATAAACAAGAAAAATAGATTACTTAAACATCCTTCAGTTTGGTTTGCTCATTTTTTTGAGATAACTTATAAAATTTTGTGGATCGCTTTGTTTCTACTAAAATTTTATTATTGATTGTATAATATTTGATATTTGATTAGTCATGGATTGAATAAATGGTGAATGAGTTTAGTTTATTATAGATTGTATAATACTATAATGTTTAAATTATTGATAGATTGTTGATGAGTATAATTATGCATATTTGAATATATGTTGTGATTGTATTATTAATAAATTCTGTATATTTGGTATTTGTAGTGATGGCTGAAAATGAAAATGCTACAACTCCATCAACATGTGATTCTATTAAAATAGCTTCTACTCAGTCAAGTGGTGTTAGAGGGAAAACAGATCATGCATGGGCTTATTGTAGAGAAGCTTTTGAATTGAGTGGAAATATGAAAAAAGTAAATTAGTATGCTTTTTTGTAATAAAGTATTTGCTGGAGGGGGCATTAATCTGAGTTAAACAACATTTGGCAGGGGTAAAAGGAGAGGTGGATGGGTGTAAGAAAGTTAATGTTGATGTTCAATATCAAATGATGCAATGCTTAATGTTGCCGCCGGGATCCGTCCTCCGACTCGGGCGCAGTCGATCTCCAGTGGGCGGACCTGCACATAAGTCCTCGCGCGAGAGGCGTTGGGGGTGGCCCTCCGCGGAAGACCCTCCGACGCTCAAGTCAGTGGAAGGAAATCGGCGATCAACTAGAAAGTGAAGAGGTGGATCTCTTCGGGAGGCCTCTCTAGGGGCGGCCAATCAGGAGCTCTAGAGGGCAAGAGCACCGACGAGCTGCCGGTGAGAGCAGAAGAGTGAGAGTGGGGGTGTGAGCGCGCATGTGCCTACCTGAGGGAATCTGGGAGTGTCCCATTTATAGACTGTCACCTAGATCTTAAGCGCCTTCTGGAAGGTTCAGAGGTTGTTAAGATATGGGGCTGGATCGAATCAGGCTGTTGTGGGGCCGTTGGGATCCGCATCTTGTCTGTTAGGGGATCGACGGCCAGGAGAGCTCCTTGATGGCTTGAGATCTGGTTGAGTAGACCTGGGTAGCTATGATAGGTTCTAGGCCACTTCTCGACATGATTCCTTGTCTAGGATGTTGTTATGGTAGGCCTGGGCTCTCCCGCGTCAGGTTCCGCGGAGGTAGGTATCGGATCGTGGATCGCTTGATGAAGCCGGGCCGTGGAGACTCGGGGGGAACGAGCTATGGAAGCTCGAGATAACCGAGCTATAGAAGCTCGGGAAGGATGAGCTATGGAGGCTCGGGGGAGCCGAGCTATGGAAGTTCGGGAGAGGTCGAGCTATGGGAGCTCGGGGAGGCCAAGCTACGGGAGCCCGGGGAGGCCGAGCTACGGGAGCCCGAAGAGGCCGAGCTATGGAAGCCCAGAAAGGCCGAGCTATGGAAGCCCGGGAAGGCCGAGCTACGGAAGCCCGGGAAGGCCGAACTACGGAAGCCCGGGGAGGCCGAGCTACGGAAGCCCGGAGAGGCCGAGCTACGGAAACCCGGGAGGGCCGAGCTACGGAAGCCCGGAGAGGCCGAGCTATGGAAGCCCGGGAAGGCCGAGCTACGGAAGCCCGGGAAGGCCGAGGGGAGGAGGTTGGTCTTAGCCTCCTCGCACGGATATTGATGCAATGACGATTTTACCCCCCAACACATGCCCTCCACTCCCTAGTTCGAAGCGTAGGTTTGGGCATGGGGAGTATAAATCCAGGTGGCACGTTCCGGATGGGGCATTTTGGTTTAGACAGTCCGTGCAATGATGCCCTAATTAATGCGACAGGGTCATCATGCCTTCGGGGGTAAGGCTCCTCCAAGAGTGACGGTTGGGAATACGCCACGTCGCGAATCCCGATCGATCCGGCGTTTGTCGAGGTGGTTCCGAACGCCTCGGGTGAGACGCCCCGTCTTCTCAAAGCGGCTTCCTTAGCGGGGAAGCAAAGCGATAGCCGCACTATATATATGCATGTTTACAGCATCCTTTCGTTTTATCTTTGAAGAGTTTTGCCCTTCGCCCTTCGCGACATTCGCCGTTTCGCCTGGTGTTTTTCTCTGTTAAGATGGCGATGAGTCCCGACGACGTGGTTTCAGAGATCGTCACTGAGGATTTGGGAAGGATTTATCGGAGGGAGATCCACCTTCCCACTTTCTGGTTGATCGCCGATTTCCTCCCACTGACTTGAGCGTCGGAGGGTCTTCCGCGGAGGGCCACCCCCAATGCCTCTCGCGCGAGGACTTGTGTGCAGGTCCGCCTACTGGAGATCGACTGCGCCCGAGTCGGAGGATGGATCCCAGTGGCAACACTTAAAAAGTACCATAGAAAAAAAAAGAGATTGAAGGAAATACATGATGAGGTGAACCCATTTAGTCCTACATATAGGGTGCATGAAGATGAAGCATATAGAGCCATACATATACAGGATCATGATATGGTTGAATTGAGAGGAAAAAAAAGGGAGATAGATCATGGAGATAAAGAAAAAAAATGCAAATATTGCAAATTATTTCATGCCTAGGACCACCCCAGGAGCATAACCTACTTTAAAAAGTGTTCTGCAAAACAAAGATGCTATTGAACGTTGTAATTTGGCTATTGCTAAATGGATGGTTGATGCATGCATTCCTTTTAATGATACAAAATCCATGTACTATCAACCTACTATTGATGCTATTGCTAGTATGGGTCCGGGACATAGTTGTCAGACCTGGCCCGAACATTGACCCGGCCAAGGGCTCGGGTCACTGGATCACTGGTTCAACTGTTGGGTCACCGGTTCAACCATCGATTAATTATATTAATATAACAATATATTTATATTAATAAAAATTAATTTTTAATAAAAAATTCAAGATTAACATGATAATAAAACCTATGACCCGAACCGGTTCGGGTTGGATTGATCGGTTTATGGGTGAACCGGATGGGTTGAACGGGTTATTTTGGGTCACTTACACATTCGGTTTTATATTGAAACTGGATCGGATTGGCCTTCGGGTCCCGGTTCAACCGGTCCAACCGGCCGATTCGGTCCGGTTCTGAATACTATGGTCCAGGATATAAGGGACCAAACTATCATTCTATTCGGGGTTATTTATTAGGTAAGACTGTTGATGAGGTAAAAGAATTTGTGGAGAGCTTTCGGGCTACTTGGACAAAAAATAGGATGCACTATTATGGCGGACGGGTGGACAGATCAAAAAAGGAGGCATTAATTAATTTTTTGATGTATTTCCTAAGAGGTACTATTTTTCTTAAGTCTGTTGATGCATCACATGCTACTAAGAATGCTGAGACATTGTTCAAATTATTTAAAGAAGTTGTTTTGTTGGTTGGAAAGGAGAATGTTGTGCATATGGTCACTGATAATGTTTCGAATTATGTGGCTGCTGGTAGATTGTTGGAGTGTGAGTTTCCAACTTTATTTTGGTCTCCTTATGCTGCTCACTGTATTAACCTCATGCTATCTGATATTGGAAAATTACCATTGGTAAGTACTACTAAGGATCATGCATCTAGATAACTAAATATGTATATAATCAATGTTATCCTTTATATGTGATGAGACAGTTTACTGGAGGTAGAGAAATACTTAGGCCAGCTCCAACATGGTTTGCTACAAATTTTATTGCCTTACAAAGTTTATTGGCAAGCAAAGATGAACTTATGCGGATGGTGACATATAATGAATGGATGACTTCAGCCTATGCCAAAGATAGCAAAGGAAAAAAGTTTGTTAAAGATATCTTAGATTTAACCTTCTGGAGTGAGAGTTCAATGATTGTGCAGCTCACTGAACCACTTGTTCGGGTATTAAGGCTTATTGATAGTGATGATAGGCCTGCAATGGGTTATCTATATGAAGCTATTCATTATGCTAGTGATGTTATGAAAAGAAAATTTCAAAGGAAAAAGAATGTAGTTCAACCATTTCTAGATATCTTGCAGTCTTGATGGGATACACAGTTGTATAAGAGACTACATGCAGTAGGATTTTACTTGAATCCTCATTTTCAGTATGATGCATTGATGATGGAGAAACACCATTTTGCCATTTATGGACTTTTAGATGTGATTGAGAGATATGGACATGGTGATCCATCGCTACAAAGTAAACTTACAAGTGAAATAAAGCTATTTAGGGATGTTGTTCATGACTTTGGTTGAAAGACTTCAATTAATGATCGCAACCTTTTGCCTCCAGGTATATCTACTTCTTTAATTGTAATATTTGTTTGTTATTATATTTTTATGTAATGAATGTGTCAATGCATGTAGATGAATGGTGGATTACTTATGGAAGTTGTGTTCCAAATTTGCAAAAGTTAGCTATCCGCATTTTGAGTCAAACATGTAGTTCATCTGGATGCGAATGAAATTGGAGCATTTTTGAGCATATCCATTCTAAAAAGCGGAATAGATTGGAGCATCAAAGGTTGAATGACCTTGTTTATGTTCATTATAACTTAAGATTGCAACAAAGGTAATGATTTCAATTGATATAACTTTTGTTGTATATTATGCTGTTTCAATTATATATTATGAGTTTAGATATTGTGTTGTGTAGGAATCATATCAAGGGTCGAAATTATGACCCTATTGACTTTGAAACATATGGTGAAAATGCTGAATGTGTGTTAGTAGAAGACCCATCAACTCTAGCACCCGATGAAATAAATATATTTCATTATGAATTGGCATCATGTACAATTCAAGATATTCCAAATGATGATGGTAACTATATTTTTAAAAGTTTATGTTATTTACATTAAATTTATTTTTTATCCTTATTATACTATATTAATTTGTAGGATTGTTGAATTTGAATGATTATGATGATGATGGAAGTGGTGATGACGATAATGGTCATGGTTCTAATGGTGGAGGTCATCATGATAGGGATGAAAATAATGCTTATGGTGGAAGTAATGGTGCTAGTGGTAGCGGTGGAGATGGAGGTCAAAACATTAATAGTGAGGAGACTCAAGAGCCTACGATGCATACTCAAAAGACTTAAATGGGTTTTGAGTTTTGACCCAAATTTTGCACCTTTTGATGACTCTTATTTTAGTTCTTTAGTGTGGGTGCTAGTAGATTTCAAGTGTGTTTTGATTTTTTTATTTAAATTTTAAATGGTTGTTATATAGATCACTTTTGAATTAATAGTTTAATGTGTTTGTATGATTATAATTTGAAATTTTTTATGGTATTAGATGTTAAAGTTTATTATCATATTGATCTTGATTTTTTTATTAAAAATTAATTTTTATTAATATAAATATTTTTATATTAAAATAATTGACCCAATGGTTGAACCGGTGACCCAACGGTTGAATCGATGACCCGGTGACCCGAGCTTTTGGCTGGGTTGATGTCCGGGCCGGGTCTGACAACTATGCTATTTATCACTATTTCTTTAAATTTTGATACTTTCATGAAATATTTCTAGGCAAAACACTGTCAACTTGAAGAGCTCAATTTTAGAAATCTAACGGTTTAAACGGTACTCAAATCAGACTTAAAACGAAATAAATATGAAATTTTAAAGATTTAATCCAGGAAATCTGCAACCTTAAAGTCGGCTCTAACAAAATTGGGAGCCAGCTCTAACAAGAGGTAAAAATGCTAAATCTCTATTTTTCAATTAGAGTCGACTCTACCTTCTGCAGGAGTTGACTCTAAAGCGTGCCAAAAGTTCCAAACAGTGGTAGAGTCGACTCCACACCAATTAAAATCGACTCTAATTGCTAAAAACATTACTTAAGGGTAAAACTCAAACTAAACTTGATTTTCTTGTGATTTAAGTCCATTAAAACTCAAATCTCTCATGTTCTTGAATCATACTCATTAACATACAAAAATATACTCATTTACACCATAATTTTTTTCTTCTTACTTTTATCAAGTGGCCAACATACCCACACATCATTGAAACCATCCAACGTTCATTATAAATGAAAATGTCATTAGTATTACTAAAAATTATAAGATTTTCAGGATGTTACATGATCATTCTTTCCCTCAAAGCCTCCATGTTGCTACCTCTCGCAGGCATCAATGCAACAATTCTTCCAAAAGAAAATCTTCAAAGAACTTATAACTGAGCTCTGATACCATTGTCACAGGGTCAAAAGTTTATACTAAATTTTTTTCTTGCTAAAGACCTTGTGCGACACTAGATTCTTCAATCTAGCCAACTTTCCCTTATCAAGACAAAAGTAAGACAAACTTCTTTATTGAATTTCCAAAGGTATAAGCATGCACCAAGACCCACCCCAATGGTCTCACCAAACTATGTGTGTCCTTTGCCCGAAGGCATTGATGCTACATATATATTTGCAATGGACAGCTTCCCTAACCACTAGGAAATTTTTCAAACTTCTTAAAACCACCCGGCCTGTGTCTTAGGTCATCCCCACCACATGCCACATGGACAAGGAAGTTCTTGGAATTGCTCGGCTGAGTCATAGGCCGTCTCAACCGATGGCCA
Organism: Calamus simplicifolius; assembly: GCA_900491605.1. Classification (NCBI taxonomy): domain Eukaryota; kingdom Viridiplantae; phylum Streptophyta; class Magnoliopsida; order Arecales; family Arecaceae; genus Calamus; species Calamus simplicifolius. Next base: position 278,754 of record UESW01004175.1, on the reverse strand, counting down.
CATGGACAAAGGAGTTTCTAGAACCAACCGAACTTCTCTTTGTAGACAACCATTTTTCTGCCTAGGCCTTTGGCCAGCCATGAATGCATCCAACGGTCATGTGCATCATCCCACTAAGTGGGCCAAATCCTTAGCTGAAAAGCATCCATCAACTTAACCGCACCCACAGTCTCTTGGCATGCACCTATCCATGCCATTGCACCATGTAAGCCACTCTGGACAACACTTGCCGGCACAAGGTTTGCCATGGCCATGCCCATTCGGTGCTGTGGCCAAGTCCGAGCCCCATCCTTGGCATAGAGCATCCTGCAAAATAATTTCTTTTAATATTCTGAAGGGGCCTCCAGCCAACTGCCACCCCAAAGGTTCTTAAAATTTGAGCAACATTGCAGGATGGGCCCAGGCTTTGTGCGCACCGACCTGCCCATGGCCATGCACAGTCCAACCCCGCGCGGCCATATGCCTGCATGGCCATGCAAAAAATTTGAGCAATATTGCATGCTGGGCTAAGGTTCTGTGCACGCTGATTCGCCCATGACCATGCACAGTCCAACGTTGCACGGCCATGTGCCACGTTGTTCGCTTGAGAAAGACTTGTTAATGGTGATCGTAAATTTTTTTTTTTAAAAAAAAACTGTTAATTTCACCGCTCGAGTGCTAATAATATGGCAATGATGTAATAACCCGTCGCTTTCAATGGTCCTAATTTTATTACTATCGTTTCACTAATTAATAAGTGATAACGCCCCCCCCCTAAATGTTGAACGCTTGCTTGATGGGAGCAGGCGGCGAAAGGATTTGAGTATAAATAGGAAACCCTTCCTAAGGCTTTCAATAAGGTTATCGAAAGAAAAATCAAAATAAGCGGAGGCATTGAGTCCCTGATCAAGAGCACATCCTGAGGGCATACACCATCAAAGTGCGATGGCTCATTGATTGGAAGAACTCAATCAAGATTCATCGAGAGGAGGAAGATCAAGATCCCTAGAGAGAAGGAAGATCAAGATCCCGTGCAGCTGATTCAAAGAAGATCGAATTCCTTACCCTCATCGGAAAGAAAATTAAAAATAATGGCTGGAGGTATTTATCGATCTTAACTTGCATGATAAATATATTGATATCGTATTTTCGCATATTTGATATCGTGATCAATATATTTAAATTAAGTCTAACATTTGGTATCAGAGCCAGGTTACGATCCTGGGTCCTGTGGGTGACCTTGTCCGTCTTGCTTTCTTATAACAAAACGGGTCCGTGGGCTCGGATCGTTACAATATGGTATCACCAAATGTTATACTTAATTTAAATATATTGATCACGATATCAAATATGCTGAAATATGATATCAATATATTTATCATGCAAGTTAAGATCGATAGATACCTCCCGCCATTATTTTTAATTTTCTTTCCGATGAGGGTAAGGAATTCAATCTTCTTTGAATCAGCTGCACGAGATTTTGATCTTCCTTTCTCTCTAGGGATCTTGATCTTCCTCCTCTCGATGGATCTTGATTGAGTTCTTCCAAGTTCTTCCAATCAATGATCAATGAGCCATCGCACTCTGATGGTGTATGCCCTCATGATGTGCTCTTAATCAGGGACGCAATGCCTCCGCTTATTTTACGTTGTTGAAAGCCTTAGAAAGGGTTCTCTATTTATACTCAAATCCTTTTTCTTTCGATAACGTTGTTGAAAGCCTTAGAGTTCCCTATTTATACTCAAATCCTTTCACCCCATGTTCCCATCAAGCAGGCGTAACATTTAAGGGAGGGCCGTTATTACTTATTAATTAGTGAAATAATAGTAATAAAATTAGAACCATTAAAAGCGATGGGTTATTACAAATGAACGACGTGGATGCAGTGATGTTTCAACCTTCAGCTGTTGCTGTTACATGTTACTAGCATTTGGCCTTCGTTATCGGGAGGGGCAGGAACGCATTTTATTCTCGGATCAAAGGGAGGGGAGTAGTCCAAAATCAAAACCATGGCCATGGGTGCACTCGCTGAAAAAGCAAGTTGGCCACAAAATTAACAGCCCAATTTCCCTAAAACCCTCAAAGGTATTTAATTTGGCCTTCTCGAGGGGATTCTGCAAATAGGGATGCTGCCCCTCGAGTCAGATACTATCCGCCTGTACAGCAACTAGTAAAAATTCTACCTTAGCCATTGGTAACTGGCAAAAATTCGGTGGTCTTTATCACTATGGATTTCGGCGTATATCTGCCTGACTTAGCCATGGTAGTCAAACTCAATCCCTCTATTTCTGGAGTGGGACGTCATCGCTCCTGCAATGCCCCGTTACTCAGATATTATTACGTTAAGTGCAAAACGCCTTATAATTCAAATTTACTTACTATCTATTAATTTTGAGTCGAGTTTTTAGATCACATGGTTTATTGGGCATTACAATTATTAGAATAGAATTGCCTGTTCTTACGTTCAATTTTGTTAATCCTAGTAGACATTTATCTACTTACCAAACGATCTGCCAATTAGTTAATAATAAGAGACATCATCCACGTGAAGAGAAGACGTCCACATGTCGGCAACACCATAAGACAAACATCAGAACATTATCATAGTATAAGACTCGCAGCGAGTACTCATATTATTACATTAGCAAGAACCTTTCAATACACCAACACAGGTAGCACATCTACTATGCTAAAATCTAGATTACAAACACAATCATTATTCAATGAGATAGTATGTCTGAAGCAGCTCCCATAAACCAACAACAATATATTGCATTAAGCTCAAATCCCGCTGCTACCTGCAATTGTCGATGTCATCACATAAGCAACCAGCACACATCATTATTCTATGGACATCCTTCCCCACATCTTTTCTTTCACAAAAAAAAAAAAGGAAGCTTGTTTTTTATTGGAAAAAAGCTTGGAGAAATCTATACCAACGGTTTTTATTTATTTGCATTTGCAAATAACATCCATGGGAATTGTGACACAAATTAAAAACCATGGAGGACATGAGATGCAGAAATTTAGAACTCTACCTGCAGAAGACGACGAACAATTCTTCATGCAATCTGGGAGGGCAAAAAAGAATGAAATGGAGTCAGCTAGTACACAATGATGACATTTCCTAATTTTCCCCATCTATCAAATATAAAATTAAGAATGAGATATTGTAGAGGGAACTTTTACCCCAAACCGACTCTTAATAGGAGGCAGTAGCTCCTGAGGATCGCGCCGGGTTTGAGAGTAGGCATCCAGCTTATTCAACTCCTACAAAAATGTTTAACCAAAATCAGACCACACTTCAATAACAAGAGTTGAACATCACACAAAAAATATTTAAGAAAAATACTCAATATTGATACTGTTCAAAAACAGGCAGACATAAAACATAAACATTCATGCATGACTAGTTTTTCTTTGATAGGGATATCTTATTATAAAAGGAAATTGTTAGCTATCATTTTCATATTCCATGTAGTCATTTACATCTGCACCAGAGAATAGCACTGGTGGTCCACAAGTTGCAGAAAAACTAAACGATAGCATCTAGATTCTAGAATAGATGAACATTAGAAATATCACACAAAGAGATAGATAGATAGAGAGAGAGAAGGGGGATATGTAGGTTTCTGGGAGAGTAGAGCTTTGGTCTTCCTCTTCATTTCTCACAAGAAGTTGCAGCAATGTAAGCGGTCTTATGCTCTCAGAAATCAATCATGTACATTATTAAGGAATAATGTCTACTAGCAATATGATAAAAACTTTGGACTATATTATAGGTATAGCAAATAGAGATAAAATGATAGCTACCAACTAATAGCAAAACTTCATGCATAACTATTGTCTTAGTACAAAGTAAGTGCAAAGTCACATACGGCCATAAATAAATAAAAATTTAATACCCATGAGAGAATAAAAATAAAAATATATGGCCTTACTAGGGGCAAGACCACATATATCTAAAATTGTGTAGACCCAAGCAATACCATGAACTTAACATGTGTAGAAATTTGTTACAATGACTAAAACCATACCCATCCACCCATCAAAAGAACGCTAATCATCGTCAATTTGCAACAGTGAAGCTGTACATCGAGTTAGCAAGGTTAGTTATTATTTCACACCATGTACACAGAAAATATTGGTGACCTATTTTTTTATTTTCGCTCTCTTGAGGGATGGTTGCATTATGATACCTGAACTGCAACTCAATTAGCGATCCTTTTATTAATTCTGCTAAGATCAAAGATAAGCTAACCTAGTGAGTGCACTGAATAAAATAAACATTACCTATCAAGTATAAAGGTATATTTACAGGTATGTGGTCATGTATGTATGCAACTACACATAGCGTATGCACTTAGCTAAAGGCTGTAAGGCAAAAGACTTAATTCAAAATACATTAGATTTTGTATACTATTGCTGAATCACCAGTAGACCGTAACCAATTTTCAAAAGCTACATTTTAAGTTAAATCATGTCAGACCAAGGTCTGCCATTCCCATGCATACCACCCTGTGTCGAGCAGATCCCACATTGTACCAAACAGTACTGATACTAAATCAAAACTTACTAACTGAGTGTAGTACAATACGTGGACCTATACCAATGCTACACCAACATAGTATTGGTAGGAGTATTGAAACCAGTATTGCAAGCCTTGTGTCAAGCTTTTAATACTCAATTCTGGTTGGTGTTCATTGTAATAGTAATTTCAAAGGTCTTGGTTTTCTTCTTGCTACTTATCTCAAGCCTGGGCCCTGGAGAAAACTCAAAGGTTTCTAGGTAAAAGGCAATCCAATCTGCATGCATAAGGCAGCCAAACCTGGATGCATAGCATAGATGATAGAATTTTCACTCTCATCACCTGACTAAAACTACATGCAAGTGTCGTTTCCCAAAACCAGTTGCAACATACGAACAGATTCAAGGAGAGTGAGGCAGGAAGAAACTGTACTACCTAAGGCTAACAATGCTTAATCTAAAAACATGGACATATGGAAACCCAAAAAGAAAAAGTTTTTCACGAAATAATCTTTCATTATCTGTGTTTGATGTTAAAAGCATTCGAGATTGCATGATAACCCCATCACAAGTTACTAAGGCTACAATTCAATGCATGGTTCATCACAAAATAGCTGCATGTGATCATGATGTAGTCAAGTCTAATAGAGTATTGTTATCAAAAAGAAAAGGCAAATATACAGGAATATATTTTCAATATAAATTTTGGCAATACCTCAATCCATTGTGCCAGCTTGGGCCTGCCTTTGGTAATGTCATAGCTTTTAACATCAGAAAGTAGCAGCTGAAACCTTTCAATAAATGGAATGTACGCAGCATCCACCTAGGAATTGCATTTTGACCAAAGCATGAGACTAGATTAGAGAAGGAAAAAGTTTCGCATCTTCAAAGTATTAGTAACAAACTATAGGGACTTGCCATATTGAAAAATGTTCTGTAGCCAACACAGACAAACAACAAATAAAAAAAGAAAGAAAGAAAAAAATTACTTTTTTAAAGTGGTGGATATGTTCTATGATATTAGATGTAGAATGATAAGATCAGCCATTAAAAATGTTATAGAAGAATTATGAAGTAAGGTATTTTAACTAGCATTCCTCGTACAATATTATTCATCTAAATATTGCTTTATACAACCATGGGAACAAAAGTATGGCAGATATAATGAGCAACAACCAACATGAGGACTCTGTTAATGACTAAACAGAAAATTATCAATTGCTCTCAAGTTCCATCAAACATAAAATGTGCATTCCTAATGTCAGAAAATGGCCCAGCTACTTATCAGCATCCAAGCAAGTATAGAAGCTAAACAGTGAAACATTTATTTTTATTTGTGAGTAATATACATAGACACAGCCAAAAGCATCACCACTTCACAAGAACACTCATAATGGAATAAACAAATGATTGAAAAATAAAATATGATAAAATAATACTCCCCATGTGATATATATATCTCACATGGGGAGTACTATTTTATCATATTTTATTGTGTACACTCAAAGACAATCATGCTTCCTCATATACAAAAGATTGATGTGCAAATGAATGAATCAAGGACAATCAGAAATAGAGGTTGAGAACGTAGCCAGGAAGTATTAAGAAAGCATATGAAAATGAACTAATTATTAAGGGGACTTTTTGATCAAAGTTTTATAGTTCACACATAATGAGGTATTGACAAAGATGAATGGATAGTTAGAGACATGTTGAGGAAAAGCAATCATTTCTTTTGCAATTCAATACTGCCAGTAACAGGCACGGCTCCAACTAACACAGATAATCTGTAGGTTGGTATTGATAATGCAATAAGCAATAGAGTAAAATAGTCTAAAGGATGCTATGCAGCACATTATCCAACAAGATGCATAATTATAGACAGCTAGGTCTCTATCAAGTTGCAGCAAGAAGTTATATTATATGCAATAATCTAGAAGTGAATTTTCATGCTGAACACAAGAAAAAGAAAATGGTAATAATATTGATCAAAGCTTTAGAAGGAAAACAAACTGTATCCTTACCAGACTAAATTGGCCAAGGAAAAATGGCCCGTCATCAAATTTTGAAAGAGCATATTCTATCTTGTCAAAGGCAGCAACTGACGCAGAATGCTAAAGCAAATCAGTATGTACAGGGCTAGGATTTTGATTTCTTATTTCAGGAATACATGCACAAAAGTTGATAAGAGTAAACTCTCACCAGCTTCATCACCCACACCTCCTTTGGAAGGTAATGTTGTGTAGATAATTTTGTTGAATTCATCGCTGTAAGACAGCAGCTCCTCTGCAAATTGCTGCTTTGCAGGATCCTACAAATTTCCATAACACAAGTCAATATAACTCAAGACCAAAGGTAAAATGTGGCTAATTTCTTACATTTGGAAGCAATGGAGGGCCTTCAAAATGGCTATCAATATATTTAAGCAAGTCTAGACTCTCTCCTTTGACTTCATTGTTATGCTCCAATGAGGGCACCTGTCAGACAATTTTCCTAGATAAGTTTTGACAGAAGCATATTTTTCAAAGCATAACATTGAAAAATATAAACAAATAAATCAAATGTAAAGGATTTAGCTTTTAAATTCGTTAGGCGTAAGCCCAACAAGTTAAGAAATAGATATTATACAACCATGCACTACGAGAATAAAGAACACTATCAGAAACTTATCAGGCACCTTATTTGTTGGGTGAACCTTTTCTTTGTACCAAGCTGGCCTGTTACTCAGATCAATAGGAACCAATTGGATCTTATTCTGCAATCCCTGCTCCCCAGAAAAAAGGAAGAAAAAAAGCATATAAATAAATGCTTCCACCAGAAGACGTAAATAATGAAGTTTTAAACATAATATTCTAGTTATTATGAATCAATAAAAGAAAAAAAAAAAAGTTACGGTAAATCTTGAAACAATTCAAGAAATTCAATCACTGGATATTTCATCAAAAATAAATAAATAACGAGATGGCCAAAGAAAAGAAAAAAAAAAGAAAAAAAAGAAAGAAGAAATACCTTGTAGTTTCGAGCAATCCAAGTGCGTTGCGCATACGGACATATGTAAGATATATACAGCCTTTAATCCCAAAAATAAATCAAAGATAATTAGAAACATAGATATCAAAACTACTGCTCCTGGAAATAAAAAAAAAATCGAATCTATACCGTTTTCATTTACACCCTAACGAGAATGCATAGAATCTAAAAATATAAAATTCTCAATAAAAATTTTTTGAAAGAAATGAGGAAATGGAAGAGGAAGGCACCTGGTGGTCCCATCAAAGAGGGCAGGGGGTTCGGCAGTAGAATCAAGAACTGGCGGTAGGATCCCTTTCACGTGACTACACAAACAAAGGATTAAAATATCACCAAAAACCGCAAAGAATTAAAAAAAAAAAAAAACTAACGCCGACGTTAAGAAGAATAAACGGCGAGATTTCTTGAACTAAAATTGGAGTGCAAAGACCTAGAAAAAAAATACTAGAAAAGATCACACGAAATCGAATCAAGAGATGGAGATTTCTAAAGAGGGGTTTGGGAAGTACGCTGCCATGGTGAATCTTTCCGAGCCTTCAGGGTTCGGCTCGTAGGCGAGCTATCGCTCGCCTTTTGTAGTGCGTGCGAAGCATGATACAAACGACAGAGTCCTACGGAAGCGTCAGCGGTGACGGTGGAAACTAGAAAGAGCGTAAACAGTCCTTTGAATAATTAATAAAAAAAAAATAAAAGGTTTAACCTCCGTCTTGGCGAGGGATGCTCATCATCATAACAGCAGCCCATACACAAGAAATCTGTAACGGTAACGTTAGCGCCGCCGATCCGCTCCAGAACGTTCGTCGCGTCTAGATTCGTAAACGAGGTAGGTTCAAGGGAAAGGAAAGAAGGTAAAGGACGAGCAGTGAGGATGGAATTGAAACCTTATTTTTTCAAAAGTCACACGAGAAAAGATTAAAAAAATATAAAGGTTTTGTGTCTTATCTTTGATCAAATAGAGAAAAATAAAATAAATTATAATTATAAATATAATATGAGAAATTATTAGCATCATATTTGGGTCTCTCTAAAATAAAATAAAAAATAATAGATAATAAACTTATTAATAATTTTAGGTCAATAAAAAATGAATATTTATCTTTGTTCACCAAAATCAAAGGATGTTTAAATTACTTAGTTTGTCAGAACTTACCATAAATTAAAATATTTTAGATAGTATTTGAAATAGGAGATAAGAGAGGATATCCCCAGGATATCCCTTCTTATTTCCAAAAGTATAACTATAAGGATAGCTGGGAATAAAGTTAACCAAAGAGATAATCCATGGTTAACTATGGTTAACCATGTGATATCCCCTCAATTTATTTCCTAGAAAATGCAGGAATAGCTGGTTATCCCTCCAAATAAGAGTAAAAAAAAGTTATCCTATGGATTTACCTTTTTGCATTTGATATAATCGGATAGCCAAAGGATATTCCTAGGGATAGCCAGGGAATAAATACTATCCCGTACACTTATGCATGGATAATATTTTTTCTATCAAACACTATCTTAGTAATTTTAGAATTGAAGAAGCTTTCGTGGTTTTCTAAATTGAGAAAGAAGCTATCAAAAATTAAAGGTATTTTATTCCTTTTTTTTTTGCATCCCACACTCGCGAAGACCAATCATCGTGCGTGATGCACGCATTTCTACATCATACATGATACATAAAAAGTTTTTCTTACAATTAAAATATGAGGCAATAAAGAATCTAAGCTTTAAGATTAAAGATAAAATAATTAAAATATTCTTAGAAGTAATCGGTCTTAACTTAGTTAAGAATAGCCTTTTTAATTCAACCTTTTTGTTTTCCTATCTTCTTTTATTTTTTCTATTCTTTATCATTTGTATCTTGCTCCTATATCAAATAAGAGTCAGAATTGCATTAGTCTAATCGTGTTGATTCATCTTTTTTTTTTTATTATTGTGCAAATAATAAAAGATTTATCTGGCATCCTTCAAACTCAATCTTTATTTATATATCAACATCAATATATCCTTATCTATTAAGCTATTTTTTATTATATCTTAGTTCATTTTTAAGATATAAAAATAAAGATAAATAAAAAAAATCTTGCTATCCCTTAGGTACATAAAGCTATTATGCAAAGGAGTTTGTAGCCATTAAGAAGTAAGAGTAAAAAAAACTAGATAGCTTTTGTCTGAAAAGAAAAAAAAAAAAAGGAGAAACCCAATGAAGATAAATAGTGTTTTATGACTATATAATTTATAGATGTTAATAATGTTTATAAGCAAAATTGGAAGCATAACAAAAATAATAAAGTCTCGTATTCTTCCTTATTACGGAGTAAGCTTTCTTCATTTGCTTTTAGTGCAACTGCTGCCTATTCTAATATAAAATGCAAAAAGCATAGAAGCTGAGTATTCATTCAAAATTTAAACTCAAAATACCTTATTTGGCTGTACAGATATTAGTGGTATCACTGATGGAATCATAAAGCCCTAACTGTTAAATGGGCAGTTAGCGAGGTAGGAGGCGATAAATGCTGCTATTACTATATGGTGTTAGCCTAGTTGGGCATCCGACTATTGCGCGATGAAAAGGGTCCAGTTCTTATAATGTAGGAATTTTCTATGGAAAAGACTTTATACACCGTCTCCGGTGCAGCAAGTCCTACGTGAGCTACATCGTTCTTTTTTATTGATCCATATACGCATGACACCCATTAAAAAATGTTAAGACATCCCAAGAAAAAAACTTAAGACACCTTAATTTTAAGCTTACGACACCGTAGTTAAAAAGTGAAGACACCCGTTCAAAAAGAAAAAAAAAAAAAAAACTCACGACATCCTAGTTTTAAACTCACGACACCTTAGTTTTAAGCTTTAAGACACCCGTTCAAAAAGGTGTCGATACATATTCAAAAAAAAAACTGAACGGGTATTAATGCACGTCATGTCAAAATTAAATAGCTATTAAGAAAATAAAAAAAACCTTACGACACAATAGTTATAAAACTAAGATACAGTTAAAAAAGCAAAAAATACTTACGACACCCTAGTTATAAAGCCATGACACCGTAGTTATAAAGCCACGACACCAACTCATCTACACAAATTCCTGGTATTAATACACGTCATGTCAAAATAAAGACACTTATTAAAAAAGTAAAAAAATATTTACCACGACACCGTAGTTATAAAGCCACAATACCCACTTGTCTGTACATAAATTTTAAAAAAAGCTGGTATTAATGCACATCATGTCAAAATAAAGACACCTATTAAAAAAGCAAAAAAAAAAAAGCTACGACACCGTAGTTATAAAGCCACGACACCCGTTCAAAAAGCAAAAAAAACTCACGACATCCTAGTTTTAAACTCACGACACCCTAGTTTTAAGTTTGAGACACCGTTTAGAAAAAGTGTCTATACACAGATTCCAAAAAAAAGCTGAACGGGTATTAATGCGGCTTTTTTTTTGGAAGTTGTGTACCGACACCTTTTTGAACGGGTGTCTTAAGCTTAAAACTACGGTATCGTGAGTTTAAAACTAGGATGTCGTGAGTTTTTTTTTTTTCTTTCTGAATGGGTGTCTTCACTTTTTAACTACGGTGTCGTAAGCTTAAAACTAGGGTGTCGTAAGTTTTTTCTTAGGATGTCTTAACATTTTTTAATGGGTGTCGTGCGTATGTGGACCAATAAAAATGAACGATGCAGCCCACGTAGGACTTGCTGCACCAGAGGTGATGTACAAAGTCTTTTCCATTTTCTACAGTACAGGCACGTTGTTGCTGGGTTCTAGCACGCCATTAATCGTTCAAGCCCAAGGCCAAGCCCAATGATATCGTAAGAAAAATTTAAATGCATTTTGTTAGATATTAATTATGTAATTCTTTACTTGATCAGTATATCATGAGTTCATTCGATATTTAATATAATGATAAATATGTATTACTTATTAGATGGAACAGTTGTCCTTCTTTGGTGAGCTCTAAAAGTCAAGTGGCATTTATACTTGAACATTTAGTAGGATGTGGATATGGTTATTAGTATATATCAAACCGAATTGACTAATGAGCCAGACTCCTGACCTAGCGCAGAACCGATTGATTTTTTTATTCATATACCTAGTATAATTAATTTGATAAAACCGAACTAATTTGTTCATGCCCCCTTAAAATTACTTTTTAATCTATATAATTTAAATATAAGTGTTACTTTTTAGAATTTTTTTTAAACCTAAATATCTCTTTCCATTTTTCAAGTATTGATGTGTATATTTTTATTATAGTTTAAATAACTTAATTTTAGTACTAGGTGGGTTTTACTATGCTAAATTTAGGAATTTTTAATTTTAGTTTAAATATAAGAATTTTCTATGGAATGGGCACTTGGTGGGTATACTGAAACTAAACCAAGGCCGATTATGTGGTGAACTAGAAGTCAACTAACAATTCTACCAAGACATTTTGGTTGGATGCAGGGATTGTCTGACCTTGCCTGAATTACAACTCCCAGGTCATGTGGACATGGCTTGCATGGTCATTTTTTAGCTTGGAAATACCATGGAGCATACTTATCATTCTACAAATATTGCCAAATGGAGGCAGGTACATTTGCCCTTCATAGCACTCCCTTGCATGCCCTAGTGTTGATCACAAATTAACAGAGAAATAAGGTATACCTAAAAACATATTGGAAATTCAAGTTTGTGTTTTGATGTAAGTTGCTCCAAATTGGTAGGCTCTCTTACAGAAGTGAGGCCAACAAACATCTAATAACGAAGTCCAATGTGGTGGTAGGTAGCAGGCCTAGTCGAATGCTCATTGTCCATATCATTTCAGGTTAATTCAGGCCGAGCTTTGTGTCTTGCATCCTTCCTGCAGTCTCGGCTACAAGATGTGCAATAGATGCTGTATTCCCTGGAAATGTCTGGCAACACATAACATTGCCACCTAAAATAAGCTTTTATACTCCATGAACTATTTTTTTATTGGCCCATTGACGTAGACCTGAGGGCTTGACTAATCAATGCATAGACAAAAGTTCAGTGATACTGTTTTGGAGGTTCTTTACCAGTATCTGATTAAATATCAGTGAAAAGAACAAATACTGTTTCAGGTTCCTTCTTTCTTTCCATCAATTTACCAATCAGTATAACATATATGGTGTTTCTTATTCTAATAGCAATTCATGTATCATACGCTCTGAAAATTTTCATTTTTCAGCTAACTGGCATATGAGGGAAGGAAGTCAGCCCTGCAGAAAACATGCACATGAAACAAAATCTATAATAGTAGAAAGCACAATCCTTTTCATAGTAGAAATATATATCTGGTCCACTGATTAATGATTGCATCATAGACAACAAACTTGCTGCACAGATAAGTCTTCTCCATGTCAAGAAACACTTCAGGCTACACACTTTATAGCAAGCAAGGCTAATATATAAGATAATGCTGGTGCTTCTGTGAATGCTCCCACGAACCATATATAGACTTAATACATGCTACCTGCATGCATAAGGTCAGTTATCAATGACGAGCAACGAGTGTAAAGTCAACCATGAGCAAAAGTAAGTGACAATTTGAATGGTAAAGACTGCCATTATAGTTTTACTTGAAGCAATAAGGAGCTGGTTATGACAATTAACAGAAATTTATCATGATCAAAGTTATTAAACATGGAGCCTGTTCGTACATTCGTATTGTGGTTTTATATTTGAGCTTCCAAATGAAGATGCTCGGAGACATATTTTGTACTCTTCATTTTATTTTTTTACATTGAAGAAAGATAGATTTCTTGGAAAATCAAAACACATCCAGGTCTATATTGTCTTCATATATGCAATCATATATAAGAAAGTCTTAAACATAGAGAAATTCCATGCAGATAGAATAGAAACTAAAGTTTAGTTCATTACCTGCAAAGAGGTATTTTTTATGCAATCTGCAAGAGGAGGAAAAAGAATTATCCAACCTTGAAACAATAAGCCTAATTCCTCAAATGCATGAGTTTTAAACTAGGAGCGAGATACTGTAGAAAGGTTTTACCCCAAACCGTTTCTTAGTGTGTGCAACTAGTTTTTGAGGATCATTCCGGGTTTGTAAGTAGGCATCAATCTTGTTCAACTCCTAAAAAAATGTTTACTTCAAGTTAACATAACAACAATTGTCAATAATAACAATGATTAAACAAAATAATCAGTAAAATAATAATAATAATAATCATAACCATCCAGCTTATTCCAACCGTTCTTGTTTGGCTCTATGAGACCTCATTCACCAAGTAATATCCTCAGTAAAAGAATATACCAAATAAAGGGTAAGGTTGATTAAAATAAAATTTCAAGAAAATTGCAACATATTCCAAATCAAAGGTAAGCTAGTAGAAGTTCTTGATATCAATAACACTCCACTAACCTGAAATAAGAATAAAATCCATAGGATACAGGTGAGCACACCTTCATGAGTCTGCATGCTTATACATCAAATAGCTTAAATTACACCATATTTCTTTTTACATGCATTATGTTCTCTTACATAAGAGATATATATTGGAAATCTGACAACATCAGTATTCTCTATCAAATCACCTGGAGAGAGAAATATTTTGTGCTAATTTTTGGAACAACACATTGTTCAAAAAGAAAAAAATGGAAGAACACTACTTGTTGATTTCATGCACTCCTAATCTCTCTCAAAGTGTAGCATTTTCAAAGCAAAGGCTAGAGACAAGTTCTATGACAGCATTCTCATATGCACTAAAAAAATGACACTGCTAGGACAAAAGATATAGGCCCAATCCATGTCCATCATTTATATACGAACTGATTTTCATAACTTTATATACAAAGACTACAATAATTAAACCCTCTGGATTGGTAGAAATATTAGTCAGGGATGAGGAGGGTAGATTGATGTAAGAGTTTAAACATGAAGAACATCGCAAATGATGACTTGAATGGGAAAGCAAGGAAAGTGAGGGTATACGAGTGAAAGGACACAGTGCTTGAATTTCATGAACCCTGTTAATATATAGAAACTCAAGGCTTGTTGCATGTTGTGGTTGGTTATTTTGCATTATCATACCATCATCACAAATTTCAATCTGACAAGAGAGACCTGAAGATAGAACGATACATAAGCATTATACAATTGGCATGAATCTGCAATACCTCAATCCATAATGCCAGCTTGGGCCTGCCTTTGGTGATGTCATAGTTTTTTACATCCAAAAAGAGAATCTGATATCTTTCAATAAAAGGAGCATATGCAATGTCGACCTAAAAATTACATTTTAGCCAATAATCAAATTTTAGAATATAATAATAGAGAAAGGTAAAAAAGTAAAGAAAATAAAAGAATACAGTCTGGTCTGTATATGTCCAAATGTTACAATATGATCACAAGATTACAGAATGAAAAAACAAACAGATAAATAAATAATCACCAGACATTATTATTTGCCAAGCAACATATCTCATCTACAGTAACAGCTGAACAATCATAGTGGTCAATAAATCACTAATTATGATATTATAGCATGAAAAAGATTCTAAAGTCAACAATATTCAAACCCAAAATTTTTTAGACATTTCTAGACCTTTCTGACCATTTCTAATGGAGAATGGACCAGATCACCTTTTCTTTTATTTAAAGAGTCATTATAATACAAGTGCAAATGTATGTGGTTGGTAAAGATTTTATATTTATGATAATTTAATTAAAATTTTAATTCCAAAAATATCTGAAAATAATTAATTTATAGTTAAATTTCTTCTTATAATTAAATTTCTTTTATTACATCTCACCAGCATCTATTGGTTCATATTTTCTCTCATCTACTCATTCAGAAGGCAGCATGATGGTCTTTTCCCACATAGTGTCTATTCTTCCTTTTCTTCTCAAAAGTCAAGCAATGTTATCATTAGAAGCCAAGCATATTTTAAATCTTGTAACAAAGAAATCTCATTAGAATAATTATCATTCTCAAAGTTCAATAATATTAGAATCCATTCTTTCGTAGCAGTATATTTTGAAACCTTTAAGAAAGAAATCTAATTGCAGATATCGGATTAGGGTTTATTTTTTAAATTTAAAAATGGGAAACTAAACCACTCTTATATAGTTGAGTATGTTTACCAGAAAACATTCTTTTATGAAGTCATAGCAGTCTTGATTTTCTTTTTTCTTTGATGAATACAATCATAATGCCAACAACCAGGAGCTAAAAGGGGAAAATCAAATGAAGGCTTCACTACCTACCAGACTAAATTGGCCAAGGAAGAAAGGACCATCATCAAATTTGGAAAGGGCATCTTCTATTTTATTGAGGACAGCACCTGATGATACAGGCTTAAACAAATCAATATATGTAGGAATAAAGATTTAAATCTTCATTCTAGGAATTTAATAATAAAGTTTACAAGAGCTCTATCTCACCAACTTCATCACCCACATCTTCTTTTGAGGATAATGCTGTGAACATGACCTTGTTAAGAGAATCAGTGTAAGAGAGCAGCTCCTCTGCAAACTGCTGCTTTGCAGGATCCTACAAATTTTAGGTCACATGTCAGCAAAGTTATCACAAAAGTGATTGCAGCCAAAAATGATATTGGTCATCACTTACATCAGGAAGCAATGCAGGGCCCTCAAAGTGAGTATCGATATATTTTATCAAATCCAAACTCTCTCCTTTGACTTCGTTATTGTGCTCCAAAGAGGGAACCTGTCTAGCAGTGCTTGAGTAGTGTACGTAAACATATTTCCAGGTTGACTGTAATGCAACCCAATTCACTTTCACAGAGCTTGGAAATTACATTCAGTTGAGTATTTAATCTTGAAAAGGAAACAATTATCATTTCCAAAAAAATAAGGAAATAAGTTTGGCAAGGATAAGTGAGCCCAAAAAGATATGATCAGCTGTGAGCAACAGTATTGCAGAAGTAAGACAATTACTTTTTCAGAGCATGTAAGAGTGCACCATGCATGTAATTATTAAAAGTAAACCAGATGACACAACTTCATTCAATTTGTAATAATCCACATACCCAAACTTATCCAGTAAGAAAAGCATCGTGAGAAGAAAAATTTTGAATTAAAGGCATGTACATGGCAATTTTTATGGATAAAATTACCAGAAATGCCTAATGTAAACAAAATTTCAAGGTAATCTTGTACAAGTTGATGAGAACTTAAGGTTTCTGTTCCTAGAGAAATAACAAGATTGATGCAGGACGAGAAAAATAAGAAAAGAAAGGACACAAATGTGAATCCACAGACTAAATATACTTGATTAAAATTCTCCTACAGGTCATCATAAAATTGGGGTCTGGCAATTGTTAGGTTCACTGAAACAAGCTGAAAAATATTTCAGTTGGGTATATAACAAGTCATCTAAATAACATAAACATACTAAAACATTACTTTTTGTGGATAGAAAAAATAACTGATTTTTAAGTCAGATTGCTGCAGTTGGATTACACTTTCAGGGCAAACACACAAAGCATCCAAAACACACACACAAGGAAGTTGTAAATTTCTCCTTCCTTTTTTTTTTTTGACCCGTAAGGAAGTTGTAAATTTCAGTATCTCAAAAGTCAAACTTTACAAACATAGAACAACTCTATATATTATTATTAAAAATATGCATGAGCTATTCTTTCTTTTTCTTTTTGTGGATTTTCTGTTAAATTTGCCAGTATCTACAAACTAATCTACAAGGGTTCAAAAAAGATAACATCATTTTGCACACTCTACTAGTTTACAGACTTTTCTGAAGTCTTAATTTTGTATTCTAATTTCTGGACTGGACAGATCTTACAGTCACATCTACCCAGATAAAATCTTTTTTATGCATTTTGCTGAAACAATCTAAGACAAAGTAGTAATCCTAAATTGGCGAAAACATGCAGGAAACTAACAGCCTAGAGAGCTATTCCCCATGACAACAAAGCATGTTAATAAATAGATGCTGCAATATGTGTTACTGCACTCCAAAACTAATAATAAAATGCAACCCCAAGCTAGTCTTGTGTTTATCACAATCTGTATCAATTAATGTATCCTTTTATCATACTATTTTCCATTATTTTAAGGGCCATGAATGGATCTTTGGTCTCAGAAATACTAAAAACAGGAAACCACATAGAGCAATGCCATTGAAATATAGCCATTGTCTACACAAAAAGGGGACAAATGAATTGAGTATGTATATTCATTTACAACTTTAAAAATACCAAAATACAGAGTCATTTTTCTCTTGTGATCTTTTTTTTTTTTTTAAAGAGAAGATATATGATACCTTTTGATAATGACTATGAATTTAGTCATATGTTTATACTGATGATGAATGGAATTTTAGTTATGTAAATGGGGAATTGTAAAGTGTCGTATGTTCAAGAATTTCAACACATATATTTTTACATCAGAGGCATAAGGCATTTACAAGATACAAGTGTCATAAAACACTAAAGTACTAAAGTACATATCAAAGCATCAAACCTTATTTGGGGGATAAACCTTCTCCTTGTACCACGCTGGCCTATTTTGCAGATCAATTGGAACCAATTTTATCTTTTCCTGCAGTCCCTACTTGCCATAGCAGCAGTTTTCATTAAGAAAAAAAGGACTTTTTTATTAAAAAAATCCCCTTTCAAGAAACTGACAGTATCTATAAGAAAGAAAAAAAAAATCCAAACTTCCGATCCAAAAACAATCTTGTGAAACCCATCTAGAGTGATCGTGAGGAAGAACCCGGTCCAACTCCACCAGCAGGAAATTCCATCATTTCTAAAGCAGAAAACAAGGAGGTACCTTATAATTTCTAGCAAACCAGGCGCGTTGCGCATATGGGCAGGTGTAGCATATATAGAGTCTTCCACAAAAAGGGGCAAAAGAAAACAAAAGAAAAGATCAGTAATATTAAATCCAGATAAAAATACTTAGAATTCCACAACAATTTAGGAAGGATTAAGAGAGGGTGAACAAGAATAAGCTACCTACCTGGTGGTCCCATCAAAGAGAGTAGGTGGTTGAGAAGTAGAATCCAGAGCAGGGGGGCGCACCTCCGTCATGATGAAACTAGTACAGATAGCACGATCAAGATCAAAATATATTAGGAGGAGACTAAAAGACTAAAAAGAAGAGAGGACAGTGCCAACCACTGATGTCGATCAGAATTCAGAAACCGGATCCTTAGAGAGTTCGGGAAGTTACTCACCTGGTTGGCGTTGCCAAGGCCCTCTTCCAAGCGGCCTGAAAAGAATCCTTGGATGGGAGCTTTGCGCTGCGCCCTGGAAAATAAAGGTGGATCAGAAATGACGGGTAACAGTGCGCTTGTTTCAAGGTGGTAGGTGTCACTGGGCCGATTTTTTTGACTAAAATTTTTGTTGGTCACGACCTTGTGCAGCAAGACTTCTTCAATTCCAAGGTGGTAGGTGTCACTGGGCCGATTTTTTTGACTAAAATTTTGTTGGTCACGACCTTGTGCAACAAGACTTTTTCAATTCCCGCCGGTCTATTTCACTCAAGATAAGAAGTAAATGTAACTTCGTTACAAATTTTTAGATGCATGCACATACTCGATCTACCCTAAAATCTTTGCCTAAATGGTATGTGTCTTATGTTGAAAGGCATCAGGGCTACTTACGATGAACAATTTTCCCAACTGTTAAAAATTTTGAAATCTTAAGCAACCGAAACCCCGCTCAGGCAACCATGCGTCCAACCGTCTGAGTCACGCGCATGCCTGTGCCTTGCATCTGCACCCCGAGTAACGGTTTGCTAAGTCATCCAACCATGCGTCCATTCAAGCCTTGCGTCCGCGCTCCAAGCAACGGTCCGTGCCAAGTCATCCGACCATGTGAGCCACGCACCTATCCATGCCTTGCATCCGCGCTCCGAGCAACGGTCCGTCAAGTCATCCGCCACATCATCCGACCTTTGCCACATCATGGTCCCGTCTTTGCCATATGGACTTCATGGCCATCCCTTACCGGCACAAGGAATGCCAAGGCCACGCCCATCCGGAGTCGTGGCCATGCCCAAGACCCATCCTTGCCTTGGAGCATCCTACGAGTACCTCCCCTCAATATTTTTGTACAGCCTCCAGCCTTCTGCCACCCCGGGGGTTCCAGCAATCTGAGCAGCATTGTGACCTGGGCCCTGGCCCTGTGCGCACCGGCCCAGCATTTTCCCCGCGCAGCCATCGCCTGGTGCGACCATGGCGTGCACCCAAACCTCCCGCGCGGCCTAGATCCTGCACGGCCATGGGCGCGCGCGGCCAAGGCCCTCGCGTCCAAGGCGCGCGTGCGGCCATGGCCCTGCGTGGTCATGGCCCGCATGGCCAAGGCGCTGCATGGCCCTGGGTGTGCGCGGCCAAGGCCCTGCATGGCCAAGGCCCACGCGACCATGGGCGCACGCGGCCGTGGCCCTGCGCAGCCAGTGGCGTGCACAGCGAAGGCGCTGCGCGGCCAAGGCACTGCACTGCCAAGGCACGCGTGGCTGTGGCCCTGCGCGGCCAAGGCCCGCGCGGCCATGTCCCTGCGCAACCAAAGCCCCTCCATGTGGCTAAGTCTTGGCTCGGCCACCAACCTCATGTCGCGGCCACTATGCCCCCTGGCCCATGCCGCCAACTCGGTGCGGTTCAAATTGGGTCTGACAACCTCCCCCATCAGAAGAGCCCGACGCCCTCGGAAGGATATTTGCTAGGTACTTGTCAATGTCATTTTTGAACTGCCATAGATTTGCCTCCTTTTCCCAACTCGCTTCACCTTCTGATTCACCCTTCCAATGAACCAGACATTCTGTCCGCCAATTCCTTTTACTGTGGCCCAAAGTCCGATGATCCAAGATCTTCTGAATCTCCTTTTCAACCCAAGGTAAATTGTGATTCAAAATGAAAGGTAATGTACTAATTCAATGGATATGCTTTGCAATTTAAATTATTTTCAAAAGGTTTAGAGTGATTAAATTATTTTTCCAAAGGACTTGGATTTCGTAATCACTTGATGATTTTTATATGTTTTATACTTAAACGATTCACTTGATAAAATGACTTTCAAGTTTAATTATATTTGCATTGTCTTGAATTGGATTTAATTATTTTACAAATCATTCTTACAATCTCTACAATCAAATGTTTATTCTATAAAGTTTTATTTAGCCTCTACGTGTCGTGAATATTTTCTTGGAGTTGATTGAGTGCTAAAACTAATTTTTAAATATTTATTTGATGACCGAAATTTTGTGTTGGGTTGCCAAATTTTTTAATGACCTTTAATTGGAAGTGTTGGGGAGTTTGTTGAAAAATTATATGCCCCAATCTTATTGATTTTGATGATTACCAAAAGTCATGAGTATATTAAAAGATGTAATGAGTTTATTTACATGAGCAATGAATTTATTTAGAACAATGTATGAGAATGTTAAAGTATAACTTTAATCAATTTGAAAGTAAATTCAAGCTCCTTGTTTAAGCTTTCAAAAAGAAATTTTATACTTCATATGATCAATGAGTTTTTGGAACATTTCTTGAATTGATTCTTAATGTTAATTTTATTGATATTCAAGTCAAAATAATGATTTAAAATGAATTTGGAACGAATTTAAAGTCAATCAGAAAACTTTCTGATTTTTGATACGTTCCGGAGCCGACTCTTGAGTTTCAGAGTCGACTCCACTCAGAGTACAGAAATGACTGTCTGTCTCGAGTCGACCCATGCAATTTCTTGAGTCGACCCTCGATTCTGTCGAGCCGACTCCATGACTGTGCGAGTCGACTCCACTCAGACACCAGAGGTGTGTTTTTCTGAGCACTTCGCGAGTCGACCCCAACTTTTCATGAGTCGACCCCCGACTGTCAGGAGTCGACACTTCATTTTTGATGAGTCGACCCTTTGACTTTCTAAACATTTCTATTTTTGGTATCACGACCTCGAGCCGACTCGGGGAAAGCATGAGTCGACTCCAGCAAATCTGGGCGAAATTTTTTCGAATGCCAACTCAGCGTCAACGGTAAGATTTTTGATTAACGGCTATTTTTCTTTATTTCTAACGGCTATATTTTTGCAGAATCTATAAATAGAGAAGTCGTTTTCAAATCAAAGACATACAAACAGAGAGATTTCATTTCAAGAGAAAAGAAAAGAAAAATCGAAAAAACATAGCTTCATTTGAAAAAATCCGTGATTCAAAATAGAGTGAAAGAAAGAGTGTGAAATCAAAGGAAGCTCCTTCTGTGTTCAAGCTCAACAATCCAAGGAAGCTTCAGAAGAAAATCCAAGAGCTATTCAAGAGCATCTCAAGAGATTTTCAACACTCAAAGAAAAGAGGAAAAGCTCAAATCAACTCCAACATACATTCCGTGAAGAATCCGAGCTGAGGGCCGATTCTACACTTCAAAGGAATTAAGGAAAAGAGGAAAAGAAGAAAAGCTCAAAGCCAACCAACTACAAATCAGGCTTTCCTAAACTTTATTCTTATATTTGTTTATCTACTCATTGAGGAGCTTTGTAACTGAAAAACAATACTTCTATTCTTTGTGTCTAGTTCAATCTGGGGGATTGAACTAGTTGGAGGTAGTCTTACCTCGGTTCAAGCTTGGTTAAGCTTGGGTTAGGGTTTTTGTGCTGGTGAGCCCTTGAAAACCAGCTGGGTTCGTTGTGATCCGGGAAAACAACAAGTTTGAGTTGTGAGCTTGTAAAACAACTCTGCTGTAATCTAGGGTGATTATAGTGTGGACCCAAGTGAATCTTGGGAGTGGACGTAGGTGTTGGATACACCGAACCACTATAAAATCTTTGTGTTTGCCGTGTTTCATTGACTCTTTTCTATCTCTATTTTATTCACTGCACTTTGTATTTGCATTGCATATTGCCTTCATTCATCTCAAGCAAACATTTTTAAAAGGCTAATTTTTAAAGAACCCAATTCATCCCCCCCCTCTTGGGTTGTCATCTGGGCCAACAATTGGTATCAGAGCTAGTGCTCATTAGATTTTGATCACACGATCAAGAGCTAAAGTTCCAAATGGCAACACAAGTTGGTTCATTTGCTGAAGGTCATTCTACGAATAGACCTCCACTTTTAATGGCTCAAATTATTCTATTGGAAAGCTAGAATGAGGATATTCATTCAAGCTTCTGATTATGAGCTATGGGGTGTTATAATCAATGGACCTAGTACACCCACACATGTTATAGATGGTACTATTGTTCCTAAGCCCGAAAGGGACTGGAATGATAATGATAGGAAAATGGCACAGCTTAACGCTAAAGCCATGAATGTCTTATATTGCTCCTTAGATGCTAATGAGTTTAATAGAATCCCCACATGTAATTCCGCAAAGGAGATTTGGGATAGATTAGAGGTTACCCATGAGGGTACCAATCAAGTAAAAGAATCTAAAATTAATATTCTTGTTCATAACTATGAATTGTTTAGCATGGAACAATCTGAAACCATTGCATGCATGTACACTAGATTTACAAATATGTAAATGGTTTGAAAGTCTTGGTAAGACATATACTAACTCTGAACTTGTTCGAAAAATTCTTAGGTCATTACCAAGATCATGGGAAGCAAAAATGACAGTAATCCAAGAAGCTAAGGACCTCAACACTTTACCCTTAGAGGAGCTTCTAGGATCTCTTATGACCCATGAGCTGACTATGAGGCAGCATGTAGAGGAGGACACAAAGAAAAAGAAAGTAATTGCCCTCAAAGCTGCAAAAGAAGAAGAGAGCAGCATGATGATGATGATGATAATGATGAAGAGACTGCTCTCTTAGCAAAGAAATTTAAAAGATTCATGAGGAGAAAGAAACCCTTCCACAAGAAAAAATTTGGAGCTAAGTGGGAAGGAGAAAAGGATAAAAACAAGGACAAGGACAAAGAAAAAGAGAAAGACCCCTTGACTTGCTATAAGTGTAATAAACCGAGGCACTTTAGGAATGAATGTCCAAAATTGAAGAAAGCCTACAAAAAGAAAAAGAGGCTTATGTGGCGATATGGAGTGACAGCGAGGAATCTTCTTCCGAAGAAGAAGAACAAAAGGAAGTCGCAAATGTATGTTTCATGGCGGACGACAATGATGAGGTAAGTTCCAATAACCCTTGCGATGAGTTTGCTTTTGATGAACTTTTTGATGCTTTTAATGAACTTGTTGGGGACTTCAAGGTTTTGAAAAAGAAATACAAGATTTTGAAAAATGAAAACTTAACTTTCATTCAAGAAAAGGAAAATCTTAATAATGAAGTTAAGAAACTTAAATCTGAAAATAAAATTTTAATAAAAGAAAAAGAATCAATCTCTAATGAAAATGATAAACTAAGGAAAGAGGTTGAAAAACATAAGAACATAGTTGATAAGTGTGGCCCAGATGACAACCCAAGAGGGGGGGGGGTGAATTAGGTTCTTTAAAATTAGCCTTTTAAATTATTTAGCTTGAGATGAATGAAGGCAAATGCAAAGTAAATATAAATTGCAGTGAATAAAACAGAGATAGAGAAAGAGACAATAGAACACGGCAAACACAAAGATTTTATAGTGGTTCGGTGTATCCAACACCTACGTCCACTCCCAAGATTCACTTGGGTCCACACTATAATCACCCTAGATTACAGCAGAGTTGTTTTACAAGCTCACAACTCAAACTTGTTGTTTTCCCGGGCGCACAACGAACCCAGCTGGTTTTCAAGGGCTCACCAGCACAAAAACCCTAAACCCAAGCTTAACCAGCTTGAACTGAGGTAAGACTACCTCCTCTAGTTCAATCCCCCAGATTGAGCTAGACACAAAGAATAGAAATATTGTTTGTTTAGTTACAAGGCTCCTTAATGAGCAGATAAACAAATGTAAGAATAGAGTTTAGATAAGCCTGATTTGCAGTTGGTTGGCTTTGAGCTTTTCTTCTTTTCTTCAACTCCTTTGAAGTGTAGAACCAGGCCTCAGCTCGGATTCTTCACGGAATGTGTGTTGGAGTTGATTTGGGCTTTTCCTCTTTTCTTTGAGTGTTGGAAATCTCTTGAGATGCTCTTGAATAGCACTTGGATTTTCTTCTGAAGCTTCCTTGGATTTGAGCTTGAACACAGAAGGAACTTCCTTTGATTTCACACTCTTTCTTTCACTCTATTTTGAATCACGGATTTTTTCAACTGAAGCTCTGTTTTTCCGATTTTTCTCTTCTTTTTCTTTGAAATAAATATCTCTCTATTCGTCTCTCTTTGATTTGAAAACGGCTTCTCTATTTATAGATTCTGCAAAATATAGCCGTTAGAGACAAAGAAAAATAGCCGTTAATCAAAAATCTTACCGTTGACGCTGAGTTGGCATCCGTAAAAATCTCGCCCAGATTTGCTGGAGTCGACTCATGCTTTTCCCGAGTCGGCTCGAGGTCGTGATACTAAAAATAGAAATGTTTAGAAAGTCAAAGGGTCGACTCACCAAAAGTAAAGTGTCGACTCCTGAAAGTCGGGGGTCGACTCATGAAAAGTTGGGGTCGACTCGCGAAGTGCTCAGAAAAACACACCTCTGGTGTCTGAGCGGAGTCGACTCGCACAGTCATGGAGTCGGCTCGACAGAATCGGGGGTCGACTCGTGAAATTACGTGGGTCGACTCGAGACAGATAGACATTTCTGTTCTCTGAGGGGAGTCGACTCTGAAACTCAAGAGTCGGCTCCGGAACGTATCAAAAATCAGAAAGTTTTCTGATTGACTTTAAAATCGTT
>UESW01004175.1:184433-250014 GCA_900491605.1 Calamus simplicifolius | reverse complement strand
GGGGGCAGAAGTCAAGAAATCTTAGCGATATGGAGTATAATGCAGCACATTATTACATCCTAATGAACTGTAGAGAAGTCGATCCATATATTGAGTAAGTGTATACTTCAATGCTTAATTGGAACTTCTAATTTAAATTACAATATACCATAATATTTAATTGCTAACATTAGTTTTAATCCTTATCATCCCATAAGGATGTATTGTGATAGACAACGACAGATGAATCCCGACATCAGTCAAGTTGCAATTGGCAGAAGTTAGAAACGGAGTTCGCTTACTGGTTTTATGAATTTGTGAGTAGTATCACTCAATCAATTTCAATAATGGCTTTTATTTTTTGAATTGGTTGTGAATAGCTTATTAATTTATAGGTAAACGGTCCATGGTCCACAACCGACAATATTTTCATTAAATGTCTATCGCAATGGCCATTGAAGACCGTAACAACCTCTACTGGCTATTTTGTTAATGGTACAAATTTCAGATTGAACGATTAGCAGCTTCAAGAGGCACGCAGAACTGGGGCGTGTGTGTTAAAGGAGAAAGTGTTGGAGCAAATATGCAGGATTATTATGGAAAGTTAGTAGAGGTGGTTGAAGTTGAATATCCCGGTTGGCCTATGAAACGAACCGTATTGTTTCGTTGCGATTGGTTCGATCCGACAGTTCCTGTGGGCAAAAGGGTTCATAACGACTACAATTTGGTTGAAGTGAACCATCGACGAAGATTGCAGAAATATGACCCATTCATCCTTGCATCCCAAGCTCAGCAAGTGTTTTACTGCGGATATCCAAGTTTGCGCAACGACAAGCGAGATTGGTGGGCTGTTTCTAAAATCGTCCCACGTTCAACAATCGTATTAGAGGAGAGTTCATCAAGTCAATCAGCCGAGTGCCCTGCATTTCAAGAGGATGAGATGGAAATGCATGCAATTGAGGACGACACAAGGGCTCCTGAAACATCACTTAGAGATCCAAATGGTGATGTCCAAGAAATTGCGGATGCAAATGTTCGGTTTCCTTCCGATGATAATGAAACTGAATCGCAGTCCGATACGGCATCGGATGTTGAACCAACATTTCACGAAACAAATGACACCGATTAAACATAGAGGTTTTTTAAAATTTAACTTTTTTTATAAGTGTTAAATTTTTACATAGTCAATCATTAATCGTAATTTAATTGTATGAATCTTTAGTATTTTCAGTATGACGGGCAGAGGTAGATCTACCGACGACAGACGGAGTGAGCAGGGACGTAGCCCTGCTGCATCAGATCACATGAGCATTGGAGATGGAGAGTTCGGATCTCCACATCGCACAGCCTTCGATCTCTCCAGCAGTATTACCATCCAGCCGATCGGCACATACCTCCGAGAGTTCTTCCACCATCGGCCGCACCGTACTTCGACTTGATGCTCATGGGCTGTAAGTATATACTAATTAAAAATATATGTTTATGTTTTTAAGTCAATTACTTATAAACATGCATTTTTTAACAGATTTATTGAGCAGCATCATGTATCCAGCCACATCAGCGCCGTATTTCAGAGGCGTGCAGATCCCAGTGGCTACGATTGGCGCCACGTATCTCCAGCCACGAGGGAGTTTTATTTTTCTGAGTTTCAGGTAAACTTATTAAATACAATTTATCACTGATATAAAATTTCTTAATCTTAATAAATTCAGAAACTAACTATTTATTTTAATGCAGAAAAAGTTTACGTGGGATCCTGCCAGCCATGATGCCATTAGGGCAGCATGGAGGCTCTTACGGGACGCCGATACTCCGACATGCTTCATCGTTGGAGGTCATCGGGTCAGCATCCTGCGCACGTGCCAGAGGGTATTTGGCACGAGTGGCAGCAGGCCTGGCAGTCCGATGGCTGGCGCAGGAGGTCCGCATCAGCCAGCACGAACCGCCGATCTGAGAAGGGCGGTCCTGGCACGGGTCTCTCCCGCCATACTTCGGGCTCCATTTCGATTCAGGAGCACAGACGGCGTATGGTAAGAAAACATAAATAATTTAATTACTATTTTAGTTATTTACAAATATTTGTATTAATATCAATTTTTTTATTGTTATAGTCTGAGCAGGAGGGCGGAGATCCTGGTGAGTTTCGTCTATTCAGGGCGACACACACCAGGAGGGACGGTTCCTGGGTCGACACGCGATCACGGGAGGTTGCGGTAAGAAATTAGATTTATGTAGTATCTGTTTAATTTCTAAAATTTTATTTCGAGAAATTTATTAATTCATTTATTGTTGATTTTATAATTCAAAGACACGAGTCGAGGAGCTTCGCTCCCAGGCATCGCAGGTCGACTCCACTGATGGGGAGACGCCCGTCGAACTCTCAGCAGAGGAGAGTCGGCGTGTGTTTTTGGAGGCTGTTGGTGCCCAGCCGCGAGACCGCAGGGTCTATGGTCTGGGCACTAGAGCTTCTACATATTTTCCCCATCAGGCCTTCAGCTCGCGATATTCTGGTGATATTCCTGCCGAGCGTTTAGACGACTTCGGAGATCTATTATTGCAGGAGAGGAGGTTCGGCAGGAGGTCGAGCACGAGTTCGAGCATCGTATGCGAGGCCGGGATCAGGAGCTTGCAGACGTGCGAGATGAGATGCGTCATTTGCAGGATATGGTTAGCCGCTTGTCGCAGGGTCTCCAGCCTCCACGTGATCGCTCAGATTCTTGATGTATTTTTTTTTCTTTTTATATGTTGTACATGAAAACTTCAAAATTTTAATATATTAATTATTTTTAGAAATTGAATGATTATTGTTTGGATCAATATGAGTGAAGAATGTTTCGATCAATATTTAAATGTAACGAAATTGTATTAACCGTTTTAATTTTTAATATTTTATTTTTTAAAAAAATTTATTTAGCGACGCATTAGCGACTGAAATTGCATCGCTAATATTTTTAAAATATTATTATTAAATATTGCAACGCAATGACCTGGCGTCGCAATATTTTTAAAAAATTTAATTAGCGACGCATTAGCGACTAAAATTGCATCGCTAATATATCTAAAATATTATTAAATATTGCGACGCAATGACCTAGCATCGCAATATTTTAAAAAAAATTATTAGCGACGCATTAGCGACTCAAATTGCGTCGCTATTATATCTAAAATATTATTATTAATATTGTGACGCAACTAAATGCATCGCAATATTGCGACGCAATTGAATGCATCGTAATATTTAATAATAATTTTAAATATTAAAAATTAGTTTTAAATTTAGCGACGCATTTGGATGCGTCGCAATATTGCGATGCATTGTTGCATCAGAGTCGCTGTGCATGACACAATTGCGACAAATTGAGGTTGCGACGATCTTCTGAGCGATGCCGTCATTGCGTCGCTATTGCGTCACAATAGCGACTTTAGCGATGCATTTGGGCGTCGCAATATTTTTTTTCCTTGTAGTGTGACTGAGATTTGTTCTGTAAAATAGTTCATTCAAATATAAATATTATGTGAGAGTCTATGTTAATAAGTATGTAGTCTCATTTCGATTATATATTACGTAGATTTTAGATGCTTCTATAGGAATAAAAAGCTCAAATAATACCTTTTAGCTAGCTTTTTAAAATTTTAAATTTTTACAAATAGTAACAGAGTAGATCTGGACTATAACTATGGAATAGAGTAATTATAGGAGAGTTTGTGATGTTGTGAATTAGATAATTAAGATTAGATCTAACTGATTTAGATTTGCATTTCTTCTGATTGACGTAGCAATTGGTTCTATTTTTGGTTTAGAGATGCTAGTTGGTGTGGATTTTATTTATATATTTAGTTGTTGTTTGTTGGTCTCCTAGATCTTAATTATTTTGGATTTTAGATGATTTGATAGGAGATTTACATAAATGGTGGAACGGGATGAAATATATAGCATCCATTCTAACTAGTCATAATTTTTCCATTAGATGTCAAGTGTAGTTGATAAGAATATTGCCATGGGGTTTTGATATAGTTTAGAAAAGAAGAATAAAAATAATTTTAATTAAAATAAGAAATAGTTAATACTTGCCTCTTAATAATTCTTATTTTAGATATTTTTAAATAAGTTTATGATTCTTATTTTAATATTAATTTAACTTCGAGTCTAATTTAGTCTAAGCCAATATAACTTTGTAAATAGCCCCTTGGTTTATCCCATTAAATCAATCAACTTTTAGTCATAACATTTACGGTTTCTCTCTTTTCTAGCTTATAATAATTTCTAACTTACTATGGTGTGAGATAACAATATTCCTTAGAGAGGTCGAAAGTGCTTAATTTAAGACCCTAAGAAATTGGCATGTAACAAATATCTTTCTTTTCCAATAATTCTACCTACATCAAATTTAGTGGATGCAGCCTAGAAAGAAGATAAAACTTTTTTTGGTCAAAATAGAAAATTTAATACATGTCTCTTTAGCTTCCTTATTTAGTTATCTTTGAATACGTTTATGATTAGTATTCTAATATTAGTTTGTCCTACAGTCTATTCAGTTTGGATTAATATAACTCTACATAAATAGGCCCCTAGTTCACCTCATTAAATCAATCAATTTTAGTAATATAAATTAAATTTTTTTCTTTTTAGCTTAGAGCAATTTCTAACTTGTTAAAGGCATGAGACCACGATCTTTCTCAAAGAGAATGGGAGTACTTGATTAAAGATTGCTAAGAAGTTGTTATGAAACTAATAGTTGTCTTTTCAGCAATTTTATCCGTATAAGACTTTAGGTGGGCCCAATTTATTATGCATGCTTGCAAACAACGTTTGTTTTTTTATTTTGGCAAGGTTTGTATTTTATCATGACTTCCTTTATCTATGAAAAGATAGGGTTCTTTGATGCTCTTATGCTCTCTTGGCTTTGTTTCTTTTTTTTTTTCAAAAAGAAAAAGGAGTGGAAATGAATGAATAATTTAGATAATACAATGCTTCTTTATCTTAGACTTTCCATCAAAAAAGAATCCAAGAAAAGAGGAGAAAGAGAGCATGTAATAGAGACAACGAGATTGTGAGATTTTGTGTATGAGAGAAAGATATTGTGTGAGAGAGAACAAGATATGAAATGAGAGAGCAATGTGTGTGAGAGAGATAGTCTTACATCCCAAATGTACCACTTGGTTTGGGCTTATGACATGGCCACATACTCTGTAGGATAGATCTTTAGAGATCATAGGAGGCATCATAATTGGAACCTATACACTTAGTTGCAGGGGATAAGATTTTTAACAAAACATTTTCATAAATAATTGATAATAAGTATTTGAATACATCTAGTTTTAAATACAAAATCTAACTACTATTCTTTCCAAAATGTCCTAGGTCAACCAATGAAGCTAGTTATTTTGTAGCTACAGAAAATAGATATATAACAAAGGTATGTCTAGAGTTCTTTAAGTGGAGTTCCATGTAGCTTAAGTTACAAGCTTGTTTAGATATGTAGCAACACAAGTTGCTTATTGACTTGCATCTCAAAGTTAATATATGATAGTTCAACTTATTGTTAAAAATGGCGACAAGACTCGTTGCAATCACTCAAGTAGGTATCCTAATTAAAATAAAAAAGTTTTTTTTCTCTCATATAGCTTTTCCTTCCCTTATACTCTCTTCCCTTGCATAGTTTGTTATCTCTATTAACCTTGGTGCCTTTGCCATCCCCATCACCTTTAGGAGGCTAGCAATTGTCTCTTCTACTTTTGAATTCATTCTACTGCCCTTCTTTACTCAACCTTCGCTATTGCCACCCATCCCAGTCATCCTTTTTTTACGTTTTCTACCTTGCTTAAGGCTTATATCACTTGTTACTCCTTTCTTGTGGGTTCCTAGAACTACACCTAAGTATTTTCTATCAATAGCTTCGACATTGAACTCTTTTTCTAGAACACTCATCTCTATGTATGTTTAGTCTTCTAACTTGATGTTTGATCAAATGGTATTTGATAAAATATTTATAAAGATCTTCCTCTTTTTCCTAAGATATTCTCCAAACAAAATAAGTGAGATTCTTTGTAAGTCAATGACTACAATTTAAATTGCAATGTGACTTATATTATAGTGCAACTTCAACTACAGGACTTCAACCTAATATGAATTAATAGCTAAGAACTTTCACATATTTACATTAGCATGAATAATAATAAAATAATAACTTTTAGCAAGTATATAACTACTAAAATTAATTAAAGAATATTTGTTAAGAATTCATTCATGACATATCAATAGTCAAATATTCCTTTAACAATTTAAATTTGTGCTCGATAAACTATGAAATGGTTGTTGAATACACATATATCATGATATTGAATAACATTTCCATTATACATCTTGCATATCCTTGAAACAACAATTTCATTCAATAATAATTTCAATTAAATTATTTATCACCAATATTATTAGCATGGATTAGATTTGATGGGGTTAATCTACTAGCATTGACAAGACGCAACCATAATTTGAGCTCATGATAGATCAATACACACCATGCTTTCTTTGTTGGCCTGTAACTATAATAATGATATTGAATGAAATAGAATGATGCAATCTAGGAGGAGATAGTAATAACTAAATAAAAAATAAAGTGAAGCTATGCTACATTTTCATGTAAAAGAGCAGAATTTTCATGAAGCGATTTGCATGCTAAACTAGACTTGAATGAGAATCCTTCAAAATAGTAAAGAGAAAGGACCTTTATGGCTAAGAAACCACATAGGCTAGGGCTTAGTTACTCTAATATTTTGGATCAAAAAATATTGAAAGAGGGGTATCCGACCATTAATATATCAGAGATCGGAAAGATTATACTCAAGAATGAAGTTCTTGGATGACAAGGAGATTCCTCTAGTTGCATGACTTCTTGTATCTATTTCTTGTCATCGAAGACCTTCTTTTTTAGAACCTAAAAATTCCGAGATCCTACACAAACCAAATTTAGAGTTAAGAACAAAAAAAAGATGAAATATTAATGAAATAAAGAAAGAGGAAGAAAAAGTTGAAGTTGAAATGAAGCTTGGCAGATTGGAGGTAGCTTGGCCAGTCTTCTTTGTGAAGTCTTCTTGCACCTTGGAAGATGGGATGGAATGGTAGAATGAAATGAAGAATGGCTAATGGATCTTCGCATGGAGATGACTTTCTTGAAGTAGCTAAGGACCTCTCACCTACTCCCTCTCGGAGGACATTTGCTAATACAAATGGAAGAAAATAAACTCAACTTTCATTCCTCATTAATTATCTTTACAAAAGAGCTTGGAATAGTATTTATAAGCCTCCAAAGGACTTTTAAAATTCGAATTACATAAAACTTTTCATGGAATGTTGCAACCTAAGCTAGCTATAAGGGTGGAGGATTGAAACAACTTATAACTAAGCTTAAGAAGAGGAGAGAAAAGTGATCGACTCCTTTGAATTTGAATTTTCCTTGATGATGTGGCATGTGGTGATGTGGCTTGATGAGGTGTACACAAAGAGGTTGATATGGCATCCAATAATGCTTGCTGAAGTGACATTCATTTTGGATTGATTTGTTGGAGTGGTTGAATACATCCAATTTTCAAGCTTACTTGCTTACCTTGAACCCAATTCCATACCTCTCTTGGACCTAACTATTAAACTCACTAAATACAAGATAATTTGACCCTAATTGGACTCAAGAACCCAAATTAAAATAATCCAATCTTAATTACATGACTCAAATTCAAAAAGTAAAATTATTACTCTATTTATATGACACATAAAAGAATTAAAGCCATACCGAATTAGATCAAAGCCTCTTTCGAACTTTGGTATCCGTGCCAATTTTTTTAGAATGTGAGGAACTCGACCCTGTCTAGTAAGGACTGATCTAACTTTGATACCTTTCTAGCAGGTCTGGATTGATTTACTGCAGATATTCTCGGATGATCCAGGAATCATCGGATTATGGCCTTTCTTGCCATGAAACCAGATAACATTGATAGCCCTTATTTCTGGTGGTAATTGTCTGGTCATTCAAGATACATTCAATCCTATCTCTCCGCTCTGGCTGAAATGCTGGTGACACTCAGGTAGGGTTTCACTCTCAAAGGCTAGGTAAGGTCAAAAAACTCACTAGGAATTAATGCCGGCTCTTTGTATTCTTTCAGATCAGAAATATTAAACATTGAACTAATGCCATAATCTGGTGGTAACTCTAACACATATGCATTAGGTCCAACTCTCTTTAATACTTTGAAAGGTCCAACTCCCTAGGTATGCAGTTTCTCCATAGTTCCTAGCAAGAACCATTCAGGTCTAAGTTTAACTATTACAGAGTCCCCTATATTGAATTATTTTATTCGTTTATATGAATTGGCCATATGCTTATAGACTTCATTGCTCATTTGAATTTTCTTAGTAATCTCCTTATGCAATTCCTTAATATGCTGTGCATATGACTCGACGAACTCAGACATTCGTGCATGAATGGGTAATGAAATGAGGTTGATAGATTCCCTAGGTTTAAACCCATGGATAATATCAAAGAAATTTTAAGTGAATTGATAAGCGTAAGTCCGACCATTTAATTTATATACTTTCATAACGATATTAGCTACTTTTTATTTATTTTAAGTTAAATTTATTTATGTTTATTTACTTTTCATTTTATTTTATGCGAACACTGATAAGAGATTATATGTTATTATTTTGGAAATCTAGTATTATCAACCAGAATTTTGGCATAACTTCCTGGAGAGTTCACTTTCTAGGGAGTCAAGCTAGTTTAATGAACATTGTGAAATGTGACTTGTTGGGGATTTCCACAATCTAGATTTGGGCCATGCTATTCTGACCTTTTCTACTGGTCTCAATGAAAGCCGATCCCTTCTCACTCATTTGGACTTGTTCTTAAGATTCAATTCATTACTCCTAAATATTCAGGTATTCCTGCATACTGTCATGGCAACGAAGAGAAAGACTCAATTACGGTTCCGAGACATGGAATAGTGGTGAAGCGAAGGCAACTGCCATCACGGGTAAGGCAGAGAGTCCGCCAGTACAAACACCAGAGGTGGCTTGCAATGAGAGGGAGGATGAAATGGACATGATCAAAGACCTGCCGGAAAGACTAAGGCAAGACATAAAGAATTATCTCTGCCTTGATCTCATCAAGAAGGTGCCATTTTTCCACAACTTGGATAACCTTATCCTGGACAACATATGCGATAGAGTTATCCCTCTAGTTTACTCAAGGGCGAAAAGAAGAGATCCTGTTCAACGCATGGTGCTCATCGTCTGGGGGCAATTGAAAAGTAGCCAGCACCTCAGCAAAGGCATGGTGGCCACATGCATGATAGGCCCAGGAAAGTTCCTGGGGACGAGCTCCTTTCATGGTTCCTTCGCCGCCCGTTTGTCGATCGGCTGCCAGCTTCTTCTGCCACCTTTGAGTGTGTTGAGCCAATAGAGGCCTTTGGCTTGGATGCACCCCATCTTCAATACATCACCGAGCACTTCAGGTACAAGTTCGCAAATGAAAGGCTCAAAAGAACAGCAAGGTACTACTCATCAAACTGGAGGACATGGGCAGCTGTTAACAGACAGCTCGCCTGGCGCCGCTACAAAACGAGGCATAGAGGCGTGGTGAATCCGTCATCAGAACTGGGTGACGGTGAACGACGCCTTCGGCACTATGCTGCGATGTTCATGACACTTCGACCTCAAGAGTACCTCGAGTAGAAGAAAAGCAGCTAGAATTGTGTTGATACCTGCCAAAGCTTTACAGAAACCATTTATGTTGCTGGCAGGTGAACATCGTGGTGATCGGTTACAGCTGTTTTGGAGGCATCAAAGGGCTTATGTCAGTCAAGGATGATGTCACCTCCAGCTCTGACTTCATGAAGGACTTCATGCGGTGATTTGTTGAGATCCAGCCAGCGTCCAGCGATGAAGAGGCAATGAAAATCCAGTGATAAGGTGGCAGCATCCAATAACCATCTCCACGCGTTAGCACCTGGCAGAGACTACTTCATGTGGCAGCGAACTCAACCTGGCAGCGGGACTCCAACGGATTCGACGCGGTGATTGCAAAGGATTCCACGTGGTGACATGGAACGAAGAGGTGAAGGCTCCATGCGATTAAGAATAGTCTGGCAGTGGGACTTCACGCGGTGCAACGTTTTTCATGCGTTTTCAACGTTGTTTCCAAGTTGGCTGGGGCCAACGCCGCATTTCATTCTCGGAAGGAGTCCTTCTTTGGGCGGTTTTCTTGGTAGCATCTCATCCATCCAACAATCAAGCAATGGCCAATAAGAAGAGGGACTTGGATAGACTCTAACGCGGTGATTTTCAATAGAATTCATCGTATTCAACACTGCGGCTAAATCTTATCCTTATTCAAAAAAAAAAAAGTGACGGCGGTTTGCATCCAGAACAAGAGACTTTTAGAGTTTTTCAATAAAAGAGCATCCGAAGAACATAAGTGAGAGCTGCATGTTTATCCATTGCTTCTAATGAAAAAATATAAGTTTTTTTTAGTTTTCTTTTCACTTTTATTATGAACTATTTTTTTTTTCTAGAGCATTGATGTAATCTATCAACAAACACATAATTTATTTTATTAGTTATTTTATTTTTAATATTTTCATGATTGAGTATTTAATTCTTTTGATTAATGTTTACAATTTATTATTTAATTAATTGAATTACAATGAGACCGAAAGGTGATTTATTATTTCTTATGATTAATTCTTATAATTTATTGTTTAATCAATTGAATTACAATGAGACCGGAAGGTGATTTGTTATTTTAGATTTAGAATTAAATACCATTAGTTGAGTGAAAGTAGAGATACTTTACCGTGATTAATGTGCTTTTTAGAAAATTCAAAGTGTGTAATGAGTCTCTAATTAATTAAATTCACATAAAGATATAGAGTTGTTAGTTGGAGATATTTTTGATATCGTTCGAGAGAAGATATTAGATAATTAAAAAAATTTTAATCATCAACATGAAATGAGTAGAATTTAATAATTAAGAAGAATAAATTATGCGAGATTTATTAGGTAAAATCAATCGCTCTAGATCTATTTTTATCATATTTTTGCATGTTTAAATTTTTATGCTTTATTAATTTTTAGAATAAATAAATTTACAGTACAACATTTTGTTTATATTTGATTTTTAAAATAGTAATTAATTTAGTAAATTTTGGTATTCAATAACATAATTAATCTCTATGGGTTCGACATCTATTTTTTAAAAATACTTTACTACTTGTTACGATTCTGTGTACTTACAGATTATTTTACGCGAACACGAATTCAGCACGAGGTAATAGCATATCCCAGTTTCCTAGATTTCTCCTACAAGGCATCTCAATAAGTTTCTTAGGCTTTTGTTTACTACTTCAGTCTGTCCATCAGTCTGGGGATGGTAAGCAGTTGAGAAGTTCAGTTTTGTTCCTACTAGGTGCCAAAGGATTTTTCAAAAGTAACTCGTGAAACAGACATTCATATCAGAAATAATGGTCTTAGATAACCCATGCAATTTGACTACTTGATCGAGAAAAAGCTTGGCTACCCTAGAGGCATCAAAAGTTTGGGAACATGGTATAAAATGGGCCATCTTTGAAAATCCATCGACCACTACAAAGATTGAATTGTGTTTCCTAAGGGTCTTGGGCAATCCTAAAACAAAGTCCATATTAAGATCTTGTCATGGATACTCAGGCATAGGTAAAGGAGTGTATAACCCAGTGTTTTTCCTTTGATGTTTGGAAATAGCACACATCCTACATCGGACAACAATATTGCTATATGTCTCTTAAGGTCTGGCCAGTAAAATTGCTCCTTAACGGTTAATATGGTCTTATTTCTTCCAAAGTGGCTAGCCAATCCTTCAGCATGAATTTTCCACACTAAAAAATCTCTAATCAATGTTCATGGGATACATAGCGTATTGTCCTTAAAAAGAAAACCATCATATAGAGTATAATCGCTAAATAAGCTAGATGGTCCATGTTGTAGAGTTTGATGAACTTCACTAAAGTCAGGACAATTGGGGTATTCTTTCTTCAACCTATCGAATCCTATAACTTTAGTGCTGACTGATGTCAAAAACAAGGATCGACGACTTAGGGCATCAGCTACACAGTTTTTGGTCCCGGCATGGTGTTTCAATACAAAGGTATATGCCTGAATGTACTCTACCCACTTACAATGCCTAGGGTTTAGTTTCTTCTGAGAATTGAGGAACCAAAGTGCTTCATGATCAGAGTAAAGGACAAATTCCTACGGTAAAAGATAATGCCTTCAATACCTTAAAGCCTGGACTACCGCATAAAGTTCCTTATCATAGGTGAAGTATTTTAATTTAGCTCATTTAACTTTTCACTAAAAAAAGCTATAGGGTGATTCTTTTGGCTCAAAACTCCACCAATACCTACTCCAGAGGCATCACAAGCCACCTTAAAAAACTTAGAAAAATCATGCAGACTTAAGATATGTGCCTGTGTCATCCTCTTCTTAATGTCTAGGAAGGCCTTATTAGCAGCTTTGGTCCATTCAAAATGGCCCTTCCTAATGCAATCCATGATTGGTACAACTATGGTGCTAAACCATCGAATGAATTTTCTATAAAAGTAGCTAAGCCATAAAAACTTTGTACTTTATGAACACTATTTGGCATAGGCCACTCTACAATTGACTTAATCTTCTCGAGGTTAGTAAAAACTCCATCAGGTGTGACAACAAAACCTAGGAAGATGACTCTATTAGTGAGAAAATCATACTTTTTCAAGTTTGCGTAGAGACTATTCTTTTTAAGAGCTAAACAGACTTGCTTCAAATGGTCTAAATGATCTTCCTTGGTCCTGCTATATATAAGAATATCGTCAAAGTAAACAGCGATAAACTTTCCTATAAATAACCGTAAGACTTGGTTCATGATTCTCATAAAGGTGCTAGGAGTATTGGACAGTCCAAAAGGCACCACTACCCATTCATAAAGACCCTCCTTGGTCTTAAACGCAGTCTTTCACTCATCCCCAGGTCTAATCCAAACCTGATGATAGCCACTCTTAAGGTTAATCTTTGAAAATATTATTGTACCGGCCATCATATCTAACATGTCATCTAAATGGGGTATAGAAAATCTATACTTAGTTGTGATCTTATTGATGACATGACTGTCTACACACATCCTTGAAGTGCCATCTTTCCTAGGGGTTAATAAAGTGGGTACAATACATGGACTCAAACTTTTTCTAATAAATCCCTTTTGAAGGAGTTCTCCAACTTATTTTTGTAACTCAACATGCTCACTAAGGGTCATCCTATAATATGGTAGATTCGGTAATGTAGCGCCAGGGACTAAATCTATGGCATATTGGATATCCCTAAGTAGTGGAAGGTGATTAGGTAGATCTTCAGGAAAAACATCTTGAAACTCTCTTAAAATTTATTTTACTTCCTAGGATTGTTCCTTCTGGGGTTGGTTCTGAATTTTCTGGGTTGATAGGATCCAAATGGGTGAACCTTCATTAATTTTCTTTTCTAAATCTTTATCATTCATCAAATGTAACCCCTGTTTCTTTTCCTTTAAGTTACTAGACCCTCTCTTAATTTTCTTTTCTAAATCTTTATCATCATCAAATGTAACCCCTGTTTCTTTTCCTTTAAGTTACTAGACCCTCTCTTAATGTTGTCCTTAGGTGGAGAAGGGTTAATAACTATCTTCTTTCCATTAAAATTAAAGGAACAAGAATTAGATCGACCGAATAAAGTAGCATCACGATCATATAACCAAGGTTTACGAAGAATAATGCTACTAACCCCCATTGGAAGTATGTCACACCAAACTTTCTCTAGGTATGACTAAAATTGCATATGAACTTGACATCTAAACTTGATAGATATCGAAGTGAAATCTATCCAGAAAACCTTATAAGGGCTGAGATGAAAAGTAGTGGGTAATCCTAAACTCTTAACATTAATAGTTGAAATTGCATTAACATAACTTCCACTATCTATAATGATTTTGCATGCTTTCTCTCCTATTTTGACAAAAGTTTGTAGGATGTTAGTCCTACGCGAGTCTTTCTGCTCTTTGGTTTGGGTCAAGATACATCTAACAACTCCTAAAATCTCAGACGAGTCTAAAACTTCTTCATCTTCATCATACTCATTAGCTAGATTTACTTCTGCTTCATAAATCTCTTCCTCAAAATTTTCAATTGATTCATCAACTTCCTCCTCTACTTCTCCTATATGCAAGGCTATAATAGGACATTGACTCGTATAATGACCTACCTTATGACATTTGAAATAGTGTATATTTTGAGTAGTACTCCTTTGAATTTTTAAACTTTTTTCTTTATCAATCTTTCGGACTAAAGGAGTATTGGATATGGGTCGGCTAAAGTGAGTCTGGCTTGAATTAGGCCTTTAGCTTGGGGCACTCATCTTATTGGGTTCAGGTCGATGGACAAATGGTACTCTTTGAAATCTTTCAAAGTTTCTAGCTACCTGGTATGCTTGTTCTAAGTCATGGACTTCTCTAAGGAATAGTTCTCTCTGAATCTCTTTCCTTAAACTGGCTCTAAATCTGGATAGAGTTACAGCTTCTGATTCAATAATACTACATCGCATAACATATTCATCAAACTTAGTTATGCATTGCAATACATGACTATTTCCTCAACTTAGCCATTGCCATTGGTTCAACAACCTTTGCTTATAGGAAATAGGTAGGTACTTCTTCCTAAGCTGATTTTCATGGCTCTTCAAGTACTATTAGCATATCTTCTCTTTGCCTACACAGTCACTCAACATTTCTTCAATATAACCTAGCTGTCAGATTAGCCTAAGCTTGGCAAATTTAAAATTTATGTCCTCCGACATTTTATACCATTCAAAATATTGGTCCATATCTTCCTTCCAATCTATATACACCTTAGGGTTTAGGTCCCCATCAAAAGTGGGTGCATCAAGTCGGATACTCCTAAGGAATTTTTCATCTTGATCAATGTAGTTATGATGATATCTTCTTTGGTGGGGTTCAATAATAGGTTTAGAAAATTGGACTCTAGGATTCAGAGGTATCATTCTGGATGATTGAGGCTCAGCAAAAGTCATATGGAATTCTTCTAAGGAATCAATCCTTTCTTACATCTGATCAAACATAGTGTTCAATTGATTATACTGCTCAGCCATAGTTCTCATTAAAGCTTTTAGATTTGGGTCCATGGTGACACTGGGTTGACTTAGATTGTGTTGGTATGGGGTTCCTGATCTAATTGTCATACAATGCAAATGGACTCATTTTAGGGTGTGCCAGACCTAGAAGCCTAATTATCAAATGTTTAGTCAAGGTGACAATCTAGACTATAGTAACTTTGCACCTGGCCAGGTAAGTGTAAGGTTGGTGGAGGTCCCTCATTGCTTGCCTAAGACACTAATTAAAATTGGCCAGGTAAGCGGACCAACCCACCTTTCTTCGGGCTCTTATCCCTGAATCACTTGCCTTAACCATCTAATGCACAAGCACACACAGAAAAGATGTCTACACTGACTTAACACTTGTTCGAACCCAACGTTGTGGGTGTCCCTAGCTCACTAGAGCAAATTAGATTACTACTTTTTTTTAGTTAAAGGCTTGGGTTCGCACATGAAGGATTATAATTTTTGGGCTAAGAAAAGGTAATGAAATCCTTCCCTTATCTTATGATGCGAGTGCCCTTAAGATAGCTTATGCAAATGATGGCATGCAATAAAGCAATGTCACTGCACTAATTAAGAATGTAACTTCAAACAAGTTATAACTAACTTAACTAAACAAGAATTCAAAATTTAAATTTTAAATTTGAATTTCACATTTTAAATTTTAGAATTTAAATTTTAAATTCTAAGTTTTCTTAGAGAAAAACTTTAAATTTAAAATGTGATCAAAATTTAGGTGTCTAATGTGCTAGAAAGAAAACTTTCATGCAGTAATGCAATCATTTGGCACATACATGCAATATTCATCAAGCAAGCATTAGAATATTAAACATTTAATAAAAGACCTCACGTTTGGCCATAGCTCATTATTTTTATGGACGGACAGTATACCTTTTCGAGTTTTGAAAAGTATACACTGCTCAGGAGGCATGAAACCTAGAATTAAAGTTATGAAAACTTATGCAAATGTTAAAAGAAACCTCAGATCTGAATCCTATTGAAAAAGTTTTCAGATCTGGTTTGAATTGGCACGACTTAATTTTAGAGTCTAATATGAGCTATGATTCACAAGAGTAGGAAAGAACTCCATGAATTCATCCTTAAATGAATAAAATTTTAGTCCTATGTTCTATATGCAGAAATTACAAAAAAACAAAAAATATAAAAAATAAAAAAATATACCCTAACCTACCATGCTCTGATACCAATTTGATGAGGGATGAAATGGAATGATGTAATCTAGAAGAAGATAGTAGTAACTAATAAAAAATGAAGTGAAGCTAGGCTACATTTTCATGTAAAAGAGCAGAAATTTTTATGAAGGAATTTGCATTTTAAACTAGACTTGGATGAGAATCCTTTAAAATAGTAAAGAAAAAGGACCTTTGTGGCTAAGAAACCACACAGGCTAGGGCTTAGTTACTCTAATATTTTAGATTAAAAAATATTGAAAGAGGGATACCCGGCCATTAATATATCAGAGATTGAAAGGATTATACTCAGAGATGAAGTTCTTGGATGACAAGGAGATTTCTCTAGTTACAGAACTTTTTGTATATGTTTCTTGTCATGGAAGACCTTCTTTGTAACCTAAAAATCTCAAGAATCCTATACAAACCAAATTTAGAGTTAAGAATATACAAAATGTAAAATATTAATGAAATGAAGGAAGAAGAAGGAAAAGTTGAAGTTGAGATGAAGCTTGGTAGATTGGAGGTAGCTTGGCTGGCCTTTTTTATGGAGTCTTCTTGCACCTTGGAAGATGGGATGGAACGATAGTATAAAATGGAGAATGGCTAATGGATCTTGGCGTGAAGATGACTTTCTTGAAGTAGCTAAGGGCCTCTCACCTACTTCCTCTCGAAGGACATTTGCAAATACAATTGAAAAAAATAAACTCAACTTTCATTCCTCATTAATTATCTTTACAAGAGAGCTTGGAGTAGTATTTATAAGCCTCCAAGGGACTTTTGAAAATTTGAATTACATGAAGCTTTTCATGGAAAGTTGCAACCTAAGGTAGCTATAAGGGTGAAAGGTTGAAACAACTTATAACTAAGCTTAATAAGAGAAGAGAAAAATGGTTGGCTCTTTTGAATTTGAATTTTCATTGGTGATGTGGCATGTGGTGATGTGGCTTGATGAAGTGTATACCAAGACGTTGACATAGCATACAACAATGCTTGCTGAAGTGGCATCCACCTTGAATTGATTTGTTGGAATGGTTGAATGTATCCAATCTTCAAGCTTACTTGCTTATCTTGAACCCAATTCCATACCTCTCTTGGATCCAACTACTAAACTCACTAAATACAAGACCACTTTAACCCTAATTGTACTCAAGAACCCAAATTGAAATAATCCAATCTTAATTACATGACTCAAATTTAAAAAGTAAAATTATTACTTTATTTACAAGACACATGAAAGAATTAAAGACATACAGAATTAGATCGAAGTCTCTTTCGAACTTTGGTGTCTGCACCAAATAATCTTCACATTTCATTGCTTGACTAACTAGTCTATTCACCTGGACTGGTCAAGACCACATCTCAACCATCGATGGACCAAAACCTACTTTTGCCCATGGTTGACAATCTTCATAATAATGAACATGTCATGTTTTATCTTATGGCCAGCTAGTCCAATCCCTGAAGATTATTATTATCATTATCATTATTTTAGTTAATTACACATGATATCATTACTAAATTTAAAAATAACTCAATATCACATTTCTAGCAAGCTGTTAATAATTAATATCGTAATGCATGCATCAACGCAAGCTATTGGCACATGATACATATAAAAATATCCACGGTGTGTGCATAAGGATTCTTACCTTTACTAGTAGGAAGATCAATTTAGACGTACCAATTAGTCTACAATACTCCTAACTTTTGCAGCTAAAATCAATATTTGGCATGATTATGGAAATTAATACCCTCTTAAGATTTGGGAACCACCTCTTCACTAATTTTAATTACTAATTTGTATTGCTTTAATTTCAAAAATTTGATTCTTCAACCCTCACACTAGCCCTAGTTTCTCCACCACTTAAATTTGAAAATTGAAAAGGATGAAGCCCGGCCCTTATATCAATTAATTGTCAAGAAAATTCTCTATTATAGCCTTCTCTTTGACGGATCATAATTAATCTATTTAAATAAATAGCTTGATTCAGCAACATATCAAACTAATAGAACAAAGATTTCACCTCTCTCGTGAATCACTTTGACAGATCATAAAGATTCCACCTTCCACTCATGAATCCATTTGATGGACTATGTCTCCTTTTGAAAGTTGGACATCTTACTAACTGACGACTATAGTTTATCATTATGATTATTTTTCATAATTTTTTCCTCTATTATTGGATTAGTTATTAGCTACTACTTAGACCTTTTGCTATATGTAACCTTTTGAAATCCTAAATATTCTCTAACTTATATCATTTTAGAGTATGCATTGTTAACATAAGGGGCAAATAGAGAAAAGAAAAAGAAAATCCCTATTTTTTCTTGTCTCTAAATTAATATTAATTAAAGATGTAATTATGAAATCCTTGGAAGAAGCGGATGTTGCGACGACTCCCTGGATTTGGATCAACCCTAACGCCCAAGAGAGAGGGCATCCATCTAGGGTTCCACACTAGAGAGAGATGTAGTGCTAGAAAGATGCAGTGCTGAGAATATGTACTCAAAATATAAATAAAAATAGATAGATAGATATTTAATAAATCAAAAAATAAATAGGAGTTAATTCAACCTAGAATACAATGTATTCTGCCCTGGTTCTGATGCTTATCCAAACAGCCAATCATCCTCACCATCCATCAAGCCACACAA
This sequence comes from Calamus simplicifolius, assembly GCA_900491605.1. Classification (NCBI taxonomy): domain Eukaryota; kingdom Viridiplantae; phylum Streptophyta; class Magnoliopsida; order Arecales; family Arecaceae; genus Calamus; species Calamus simplicifolius. The sequence continues at coordinate 230,979 of UESW01004175.1, read as the reverse complement.
TCGTTTCCAGGCTACGGAAACACACGATAAGGATGGTACAAGGGCATGCATACTAGAGAAAAGAAAAATAGTACATTGGTACAAAAATAAGACAAGTGGAACCAAGGGTTATATTTTTTTATTAATGTTCTATTATATTTTTAAAATAGAGTTTTTTCCCAAAAATAGTTGAGGTGCGGCCGGTCACTACTGTCCATTAATTTCAACACCTCTTTAAAGAATTGTTATCAGTTTTTGCATTAATTTGTCAGGTAAACGTTTTTAACGTTTTTCTCCCTACAATGGAATGTTTGCCTCCTATTTTAACCAGAGGAACCAATGTTTGCCACTTATTCTGCGATACGGTAATTTAACAGCAGATTTTGTGAAAGATTCCTCGGTTCAATCACTCCAGTCGTCATTTGCACGTAAATAATTTGACTCTCTGCAGCTACAAATACCCCCCCAAGGCTCCAAGCTTTTCACGCCAATTTCCACCTCTTATTCTTCCTCTAGTCCCCATCCCTGGCACTCTTCTTCTTCTCCTTTTCGTGCTGCTACCGTCATAACGAATGGCGCATGCATCCTCTCCAAAGTCCTCTCACTCGTCCTCAGAATCGCCTCGCTCTCCACCCTTGTAGGCGATGTGCCTCTCCTCCGGATTTGCACCGCTCGGATCGTCCTCCAGTGCGGTGGAATCTCGGGCACACAACAAGAGGGGAGAACACGAGGTCTCATCCAATGGGGAGATGTTGCCCTACAAATGCAAATGTGGAAGAAGATTTCGCACCGCTCAAGAGTATGGCGGACATCAAAATGCGCACACCCGGCCAAAGAAGTTCATGAAGGATTGTTTGGAGCGTGTTCGAATGAACTGCCTATTGTTGCCCGGGTACCGTCTGCCTCCCGACTCCCCTCTCTTTCTCCAAGAGGAGGTTGCTCGGCTTAGGCAAAAGCAAAGCCACTGTCCCAGGGAGGACGCGGGTTTTGAATCGATCTGTAGCCCTAAGGAAAAGATTCGCATGAAACCCTACCACTCAAATGGAAAGCCAATTGTCAGAAAAAACGCAGCCCCTAACCATGCCCTGAACCCCTCTCTTCCTTTTAATAGCTTTAATCCAGAGGTCTTGGAGGTTTGCCAAACTTCCCATGAATCAGACGACAACCTTTCGCCGACGGACAGTGTTCCTCTTGGGAATGCTGAAGTTGGTGCGAAGAATAAAACGGCTTACCTTCCGGGAGCTTCCTTCACTCTTCCTGTCGTGGCCCCTACGAGTATTAATCTTAACCTTGCTGCCCGGAACTCTCCCTCTTTCTGGAATCCAGACCATGGTTCGAAGAACTCGATGCCCCATCGTGGTGCAAGTACTCTCATGAGGGAGAGTGCAGTGCCTCCACCTGGTAGAGGACATAGTGGCGGCGATGTGTCAGCTCGTCCTGGGCAGTCACCTAGTGGAGTTGTCCATGTTGACGATGGCAATCCATCGGGCTTGGATCTGGAGCTCCACCTCTAGCGGGTGTCTTTATTTTCTCTGCTGTGCTGAAAGTTGAAAGGTCTTTGATGGGCTCGGTGCAGCAAGAATAGTCGAAATAAAAGTCAGAAGGTTATCGTTTTTATTTTGAAGGTTATGATTTTTATTGTCCTTGTTGTTCCCCTCCCTTAAGGTGTCTTTCTTCTTCCGCTTTTTTTTTTTTTTTTTTTTTTTTTTTTTTTTTTTTTTCCGCCAAAAAAATGTCATCCGAAAGGAGAAGTGTCGTTCTGTTGACTGAATTATGCTTTGCAATTTTTCTGAAAAAAAGACTTATTGAGTCATTTTATTATGTGCTGAATAATGATATTCAAGTAAGCGTTCCATTTTTCTTTCATGCTATATGCCCTTGCATTAATATGACATCTCAGATGAAACTAGTCCTTCTATTCTTTGCGGCTATGCATCGGAGTTGGACTGTGGTTCAACACTGAGGAGGGGTAAAATCGTTATTGTATTATTGATTTCTCATATTGGCGATGGGGTCACGTCCGATCCAAGCACCCTACTAGCCAGCTGGCCATCTGGCGTAACATTCTAGCGATGAGGTCAAATCAACTTTGATGAAGTCGGATCGTCCTGATAATCTGGACCACCTTTATACTTCAGCTATCTAAGCTGAGCTATCATCATTCCTTGGTAATCCGAGCTATCTTCATTCTTCGATCAAATCAGCATTGAAGTTGGGCTATGGTTCAACACCAATGACAACGACAAAGATGAGGATTAGCGGTGCTTTTCACCAGCAAATTTTAAAACCAGTTGCCATAAGATAATTTAAGCAGCGTTTTATATCAAACTGTTTGCGTATTTGATCGAACAAATTAATAATTTTGATAATCTTTCACAGTATTTATGCGATATTATCAACTTTGCTGAGAAAAATTATATACCTGCCTCCACGCCACCATGAGGCAATTTTTTTGAAAAAACTTTTTTAGAATGCTTCGGCTTTTTTTATTTTAACCCTAAACATCTCACCTGTCCGATCCCATCGCAACTCATCCCATCCACTCAGTCCTCTTCGCCAGATCATTTTTTCCCCATAGTGTACGTCTTTCTACAATTTCGAAGGAAAGCAGAAATCCAGAACTGCTCCTCTTGTAAATGAAAAATTGCAGAACATCACATTTTAGATTAGAAGGTTCGACGCCTGTCATTCTCTTTCATGGTACTCTTTGGAGCCACCATCAAATATCTTAAAATCTTGAGTAAAAATTAATTAATAATAAATAAATTAAGTTATAAAACTTTATTTTATTTTTTTCCATCCGATATTATATTCTCTCTTCCTCAAATACCAAAAACCCACGAGCCTTTCACCCTCAATCGATGGCATCCTCTTCTCTTCGAATCGGTTTATTTATAACGCTAACGGCGCATGAGACACGTATACTTTCTCTTCGATTCGTGGATTTCTTTTCTTGCTTTGTATTTCAATTTTTCTGATTTATTTTTGGTTTCTCTTCGATGTATCAGCCCATATCTCTTGTTAATTTCAATCGCGCATAAATATGGACTTTGGTCGAGGCGGGCAGCAGCGTGTGGACAAGGTATGAATGGGAATCCGGAATATTCTTTTGCTTATACTTATTAAGGTTGGCAAAAAAATATATTTTATCAAAAATTGATATTACTGCCAAATGTTATATATAGTGTTATCTACAATTGCTAAATCTTTGAAGTAGCAACGTACCATTAAATATAGCTAAAAATATTTAAAAAAAATTAATACACATGCATGATTGTTAAAAACTCTTTTCTAGCATTTGAACTTCAAAAATTTAAACACACATGATTGTTAAAAAAACTTTTTACAGCATTAAAAATTGTTGGGAAAAGTTTTTTAAGCAAAACTAAAATGCTGATAATTTCTTATAAAACTATTGCTAAGAGTGCATCTTCCCCAGCGGTTGGAAAATGTATAGCAAATGTGTCATGCATGGTATAATAATGATGAAACTTTTGGCGACATTTCCAACCGTGGGAAAAGTATTCCAGTGATTTTTTATATTTTTATGAATGATTTTGTTCGCCGCCAAGGATACCTTTTCTTGTAACGACCCATTGTGAGCGGACCCTACCCGATGTTGGGATTGTTTTCCAATACTGATTATTTTGGGAAGAGAAATCAAAGTAGAAAAGATTTTCTCTCAAGAGAAAATAGATCTATTATAGTTTCATTAGCCACATCATCATATAAATATTGTTTCTTGTTTCTACAGATAAACATAATACCTCTTATAATCTTATCCATCTAAGGCTACCCCACCAAAGTATAAAAAGATAGGCCTATTATTTAAAGCCCAACTCAGACTAAATAAAATAAAATAAAATAAAATACTAAAAAATAATAACTATTATATTTTAACACTCCCCTTTAATGGTTATCTTGGATACCCATGAGATCTCTAAGTGAATGAATTTCTCCTGGGTAGTGCCTTAGTGAAAATATCTGCAATTTGGTATTCAGTTTTCACATACTGACTTAAATTTCTTTTTCTTCTATCATATTTCTAATGAAATGGTACTTGATTTTGATATGCTTGGTGCGACTGTGATATATAGGATTTTTATCATAAAAAAAGTAGATTTATTATCACATAGCAGAGTAATAGCTTCTTCTCGCTTTTCACCCATATCTTCAAGTATTCTTTCAACCAAATTATTTGTTGTGCTACCAAAGTTGTTGAAACGTATTCAGCTTCAGAAGAAGATAATGCTACTGTATCTTGCTTCTTGAATGCCCAAAATATGATATCTGATCCATAAAAGAATACATATCCTGATGTGCTTTTCATTTCATCAATACTTTTAGCCCAATCACTATAACAAAATCCAAATAACTTCACAATGTCATCCTTGTTTCTGTCATACGTGATCCCATAATCTTTAGTACCTTTGATGTATCTCAAGACTCTTTTTGCTTGTCCAAAGTGAATATTACTTAGCTTTTGCAAAAATCTAAAAGTACATTTGATGCAAATATTATGCCTGGCCTTGTAATTGTTAGATATAATAAACTTCCAATAATGCTTCTGTATAATTATGCATTGCTTCACCACTTTCATCTTCTTTCATCAACTTATCATTTACCACAAAGGTGTTTCCATACTATTGCAATTTTCCATGTTGAATTTTTGAGAATGCCCTTCTACATACTTCTTTTGACTGATAAAGATACCATCTTTTTTTGACTGATTTCAATTCCTAAAAATAATGAAGCAAACCCATATCATTCATTTCATACCTTCTCATCATATCACTTTTGAAAGTCAAGATCATATTCTCATTGTTACCAGTAATAATTAAATCATCAACATAAAGAGAGACAATGAGAATATTATGACCTTGCTTCTTCACATAAAGTGTTGGTTCACTTGAACTTTTTAGAAAATCTTTTTTTATTGAAGTAGGTGTCAATTTGAGAGTACCATGCTATGGATGCTTGCTTCAAACCATATAATGCTTTCTTCAACTTGTATACCTTATTTTCTTGACCTTTGATGATGAAGCCTTGAGGTTGTTCAACATAAATTTCTTCTTCCAATACTCCATTCAAGAATGCTGACTTTACATCTAGTTGATGTAGTTTCCAACTTTTATGAGCTGCTATAGAAATAAGAGTTCTAATTGTATCATGTCTAGCAACAGATGCAAAAGTTTCTTGATAATCAATACCAGGTAATTGAGAGTATCCCTTTGCTACCAATCTTGCTTTGTGTCTTTGAATGGTGCCATTTGGATTGTGCTTTGTTTTGTAGATCCACTTCAAGCCAATGACTTTCTTATCACTTGGTTTCTTCACTAATTCCCAAGTTTTTTTCTTCTCAATCATATTGATTTCTTCTTGCATTGCCTTCTTCCATTCTTCTTCATGCATAGCATTTTCATAAGATTCATGCTCAATAATGCAGAAATTACATGAAGCATAAATGTCACTTAACCTTCTCATTTTTATAGGAGTAGAACTTGAAGATGGACTTGAACTTGAAGTTGAAAATAGACTTATATTTGGAGAAGTTTGTGGTGAACCTTCAACCTCATTTTCTTCATTTTGAGCATCATGAATTTCTTCATCAAGAGAAATAATATTTTCTTCAACTTTTTTTTGCTTCCAATCCAAAGCAACTTTTTCATTGAAAATAACATGTCTTCTTATGATCACTTGATTTTGCTTCAAGCTGAAACGTCTATAACCTTTTGATTTAGAACTGTATCCAACAAAGATACATTTTTTACTTACTTCATCAAGTTTATCTCCTTTCCTTTGGAAAATGTGCATAGCACACACATCCAAAGATTTTGAAATGCTTCACTGAAGGCTTTCTACCATCCAGGCTTCAAATGGTGTCATATTTTGAAGAGCTTTTGTTGGACATCTATTCATCAGATAAACTGTTGTATTCACTGCTTCTATCCAATAAGAATTTGGAAGGCCTTTGTCTTTGAGCATAGATCTAGACATCTCTACAATAGTACGGTTCTTTCTTTCTGCAGCTCCATTTTGCTCTGGTGTATAGCCAACAGTCAATTGTCTTTGTACACCTTCGTCTTCACAAAATTTCTCAAATTAATTTGAATTATATTCACCACCTCTATCACTTCTCAACACCTTGATATAATGCCCACTTTGTCTTTCCACAAGATTTTTAAACTTCTTGAAGATAAGAAATACCTGATTTATGTCTCATAAAATATACCATATCATCCTTGAATAGTCATCAATAAAAATAATGAAGTAGATGTTACCTGCATGAGAAGGAGTTTTCATAGGCCACATATGTCAGTATGAATAAGCTTCAATGGTGCTTTGGCTCTCCATACATGCTCTTTTGGAAATGCCTCTCTATGTTGTTTTCCAAGTGCACATCCTTCACAAGGTTCTTCCTTGTCATGTATTGCTGGTAGACCATACACCATATTCTTTTGATATAGACTTCTCAAGCTTTGAAAATTCAAGTGCCCAAACTTTTGTGCCATAACCATGACTCATCATTTACTTCCATCTTCCATGCAGTATCCTTTGCATAGTATAAAATAAGAGAAAAACTTCTATTTTTCTTTATCTTGATATTTGCCATAAGTTGCTTTTCATCCCTCTGTCATATAGCTTGCAAACATTATCTTCAAAGTGTACCATATGCCCATGCTCAATCAATTGTTCTACACTCAAGAGATTTTGCTTCAAATCTCGAACAAGTAAAACATCATGAATGAATTTTCTTCTTTTTTGGTATTGATTGCAATTGTGCCTTTGCTTCTTGCTTGGACTAGAACACAATTTTTCATCTTCACTTATGAAATTGAAGAACTATCAATATCCACAAAAATAGACTTATCACCGTCATGTAATTGCTGCATCTACTATCAAGATACCACATATTATTACTTTGCTCTTCTGCAGTTTGATATACATATAGAGTGCTTTGTTGACCTTCATTTTCTTTTGAGAAGTATACTTGTTCATTTGTATTGTACCTGCAATCTTTTTGAACATGTCCAAACTTTTTACAATTATAACATTGGGGTTTCCCCTAAACCAGCAATCTTTTTCAACATGAGAAGACCTTTTACATATATTGCACCTTCATTGAGTGCTCTCATCATATTGCCTTCTTGAAAAATTATTTCTTTGCATTTCTCTACCTCTTCCTTTCAAACCTCTTCCCTACTCTAGTTTTCACCTCTGAATGACTCTCTTTTGATTGGAGCATGATAATTCTTTTAGAAAATTTTTATCAACCACTTTGAGTTTAGATTGAAAGGCACTTTCAATTGATGATTCTTTATGCCTAAACATCTTTGCTCATGAGCTTCAAGAGATCTCATCAATTCATGAATACTTAATTCAGAAAGATCTTTAGATTCTTCAACAACTATAACTATTGTATCAAATTTTGGAGATAAACTAGCTAAGATTTTCTTACATATTCTTCGCTCGGTGATGGTTTCACCATAGCTCTTCATTTGATTAACAGTCTCCATAATTTTGAAAGAAGTAATCCTTTAATTTTTTATTTTCTTGCATTTTAAATTATCTAACTCTCTTCTTAGAGTTTGAAATTTGATAGCTCTCACCTTGATGTTGCCTTGAAATTCCTCCTGCAAGATGTCCATGCCTCCTTTGATTTGGTGGCTCTAATAATTCTAAAATTTTTTTTCTCAGATACAGCTTGTTGGATGAAGAACAGGGCTTTGGCATCCTTCTTTTTGTAGTCCTTCAGTTGCTCCTTCTGATTATTTGTTGGATTAACTGAGTCTTCGTACCCATTCTCAACTAGATCCCATACTTCTGTGAAATAAAAAGGGTTTTCATCTTGATGCTCCAATAATCATAATTTTCTTCATCAAAAATAGGGATAAAAGGTTGGTGGATATTTATACCAATATTGCTTAGAGTTTCCATGAATTTTTTTGTAGCAATTCTTTTTTCACCGTTTCTTTGTTGATCACCTCGTGGGATAGACAACGGATCTTTGGCCTTCACGTCTACCTACCCAGGGCTTTCCTTTCCTTTTCTACCTTTTCTCCAACGAAGAGGAAAAAATCCAACAAATGCAGTGTCACCATTTCCGCTCCTTGTTCTCTTGCCAAAAGCAACCACAGCAATGTGAATCGCGGCCCTGCATGAGATCAAGAAGTTACAGAAGATAACATTTTTTTTTTTAATCTGACACCAACTCGTAAGATCCAAAGCCAAATGCCTGGGCAGTGAAATCTCTTTCTTCACGGCTTCAAAATTCCTATGGCATTAATTATCTGGCTCTTCTCCGTAGCATTAATGTGGCTCTTCTTCGTAGCATTAATGTCGCTGTGATAAGAATCCTCTGCGACCGCAACCGACTTCGAACGTGAGGAAGCGAGGTGACTCCGGTGATGATGAGGCGGTGCACAACTTCTGCTTTACCACTTCGACCGAAATCCTAACGAAAGAACTCGTCTCGGCAACGCGTGGAAGGAAAGCACCGTATCTTTAGGTCTTCTCATCCTCCTCGCCTTCGCTGGCTTTCTTGGTCTCCATTACCGTTTATAAATCAAGAAAGCAAGATTTCTTTTCTTTCTTTCTTGTTTCTTCAATTTTGCTTTGAATCTGATAGAATCAGAACTAGGCTCTGATACCAATTTTTATTGGGATTGTTTCTAACACTGATTATTTTGGGAAGAGAAATCAAAGTAGAAGAAAGTTTTCTCTCAAGAGCAAAATAGATCTATTATAGTTTCATTAACCACATCACCATATAAATATTGTTTCTGTTTCTACAGAAAAATATAATGCCTCTTATGATCTTATCCATCTAAGGTTACCCCACCAAAGCATAAAAAGATAGGCCCATTATTTAAAAGCCCAACTCAGACTAAATAAAATAAAATAAAATACTAAAAATTAATAACCATTATATTTTAACACCCGAGCTGGTCTAATTTTAAACAAGAAAAAAAATAAAAAAAGAGGATGGATAGTTTTAGGTGTTCGAGAAACCACCCAAAACTAATTAGCCCAATTGAAATTTCTTTCGCCCCTTCATATCGCTGTAGTAGAAATCAGAGTTAGCTCTTATACAGTGAAGAGAGAGTGCTTTCCCTTCCGTCATTGTTCTTTGTCTTGAGCTCCTTGAGAGCTGGAACGGACTGGTGACTAATCCTTAGACTTCTTTCATACTAACAAAATTTGCACTTTTCTGGTTCTTATCTCTAACATACTATGGTAGAGGGGATTCCACTTGTCTTTCATTTTGTTTGTATCACATCTGCATGCCTTCGTGATTCTGGTTGGAGAGATTTATTGCCAAGTCTGAATTGAAAAGAACGTTAGGATCTTTTGAATAAGAGATCCTCAGGCGCAGTCTCAGTCCTCCTCCTATTTATGTATTTCAGCCATGGTTCAATCTTTGCAAATCAGATGTGGCTTTACAAAGTAACCACAAGCGTGCATCAGCCTAATTGCTTATCATGGATGGCACTGTTGAGGGGTAAGTTAAGGATCTCTATGCTATTTTCGAAGTTTCATACTTAATGGTGGATATATAATTGGAGAAGTGCTAGAAGTAACATGGGTAACAAATTCTTTGGATACAAAGATAATTCCGTTTCGGTCATTCTAGAGGATACTAGCTAGAAGTAAGGCAGCACCAAGTTTCATATCATGCTAGCTCATTTATCCACGCTATATATAGGCACGTTCGGTTTTCACAGCATATATATTAATTTTTAATCACACACACACACACACACACACACACACACACACATATATATATATATATATATATATATTTCATGTTTTGAATGATTATAATTTCTAAATTTGGCAACAACATCTGGAAGGATTTATTATGTGTTTAGTTTTCTAATGTTTATAATTGTGAGGCGTGACACGTAAAAAGAGTTTACTTTCGTGCTATAAAAAGAGAAGAAAAAAGAGAGAAAGTTTTAAATGTAGTTAGCCACATTGCTAGAAGAGTTGATGATTGATGGGTTTAGCGTTAAAATTTTATTACCTCATCCAACTGCTAATGTTTAAAAAAAAGAGAAATCTTTTCTTACAAAAATTATATTCATATATTATACTTTGAGGTTGAGTATAATTTATTTATTTTTATGACATATAAGTTTATTAATTTTATATTTAAAATTATTTTATATAAATTATTAAAAATGCTGAGCATATTTATATTTGAACATCATTACTTGATTATAATATATCCCAAAGTGCCCACTTTAAAAGAGGCTAGATAAGATTTTGTTGGGCCTAGTGTGGTACTATCAAGGCCCAGGGGGCTAACTTGTATTGGGCTGGGTTTGAGTCCGAGGGTTGAGATTAAATCAACTTATGGGTGTATACATGCTTGAGGATTAGTTTAATTTTATTGGGTTAGTCCATGAGAGTTTTTGTTGAGTCTGGGCTTGACCCGCTTCAAAGATGTATTTAAACTCTAGTTTATAGGGTTTGGATGGAACAGAGAACAGATTCTTTTCTCTCATAAATTCTTTCTCATCATAGGACGGCATCCCTATCTTCTCCTCCCTACCCTCTCTCCTTCCTTCTATTCTCCATCGTGTGACGTGATCGCATGGGAGGGTCTTAGTTCAGAAGAAGATCCAGCCCGTTCCATCGCGTGGAAGACGGAGATGGGCTCACGTCAGACTTTCCAGGATTTCGTGTCATCCCAAGAACGAAGCCGGTTGAAAGGAGGACGCATTCGCGTTCTCAGCATCAGGCCTCGTGTGACATCGTGGCTTCGTGGGACGAGAAGATCAGGATTCCGTGAGGATTCCTGGACATCCAGCTAGGAGAACATCATAAAGACGGGAAGAGAGGAGGGCCTCTTTGACCCCTTGGCCCACGGGGAGAGAGGAGGCACTCTACGTGAAGACGTAGAAGGAGGAGGAACGTGAGCAAAGAAGAAAATCCAAGAAAAAGGATTTAGATAAAATCTTTATAGATAAAGGACTGCCATGGTTTGAATCTTGAATCAAGAGACTACACACCTAATTATTAATAACAAAGGGTGAAAGCCCACGGTACTTCTCCAACGAGGTCTGTTCATCAGGACTAAACCTCAACAATCCAATAGATTTTAAGTTTTTTAATTACTGACAATTCAGCACTTATATATTAGTAATATGTATTTTCAATTTATTTCAATTAAATTATCTTTTAAATAAACTAATATAAAATATATTATTAAGTACAAAAATTATTTAATCTTTAGTGAAAAGATGCGTCCATCTTGAAGCTGGACATTGGTATCAATCCCGTGTTAGATGAGTGCCTTGGAAAGCCAATTGTTGGCTTTCACATTCTATTTTATCCATGACTTATTTTGTAAATGATCATCATTATTAATAAATAAATTTTATTGGATAATTTTTTATATATGTTGATGTGTCATATATCGTCCATGGGGTTGATGGTCAATGATATGTATTTTCAAGAGTTAAAATTGGAAACACATATCATAATAGATAAACTCCTAAAATGCTATCAATCAATTGATCAATCATGAGAACAGTGATCGATCCAATCAGACTGAAGCATGGATTACCTTGATACGAGTCTCTTGTATATGATATGAGTTATTGGGATAAGAATGCTGGTAGATGTAAGGCATCGGCACCAAGTATGACTATACAAGAAGTCAGTGGGATATCTACTCACTCATTGATGACTTTTCGGAGATGTAGTAGTATAAGTGGTCCTCTACCTATGGTACTTCAGCTATTCACATTAGGGTTATTGTAGTTTGACCACATATTACCTTTAACCTTTTAGGCATCAAGGGTTGTAATGATCTTAATGCAGGAATAAGAAGTATTCGTTAAGGATCTATCAGCTATAATATAAAGAAATAAGTCTTATGCTATTTAGGAAACCATGTTCATAAACTCAAGTCAAATAAATATTGCATAGACTGGTGCTGAGGGTTTGACAAGCTATCTTTGACCTAGCACCCTGTCAGGACTCTTGATAGAAGGACCATACTACATGGCAACTATATTTAGGGATCCTTCTTCAAACTTATTGCCTTGCCACTACATGTTGCTAGATGTCATTAGTGGATAGTAAGAAGCTCACTAAAATCAATTAGGATTGTTCGATTAGGATCGTTGATTCCAAGTTTGAGTAGAGTCAAAATTATTTTGACCCATCGAAAGAAGTTTTGGTGTAATCGTAATGCTGATTAGGGATTATTCTCACTACCATATAGGTTGTGACCACATTAATTCGATTAATATTGTTTTGGATCAAGTTCCTTCAAGATGGATCACTAATTATTAGCAATTTTATGCTAATAAAATTAGGGATTATTCTCACTACTAGATAGGTTGGAACCTGTGGGATCACATGCAATAGGGGCTAAAGTCCTCACATTGTTCTAGCTATGGAGTTTGAACCCATAACCAATTATATGCAAAAGATCTTAAGTCTTCCTCCTTAATCGCTCTGGTATTTATTGGTTTGATTTTCTTGAGTGAAAATATCTTTATCCTGAACTAGTAAAATAAGCATTTAATATAAAATATATTGACGTGGGATTTTGAACCCATGCGCTAAGAGAAAGAATATCTAGGGATGCATGCTCTATCTGGATCACATGCTAATAGAGGTGTGGATAAACTCCCGTAGTCTCTCTCTTCTAAAACACTATGATTGCCCCATATTATTAAGGAATTAGATGTTTAAAATTGATTTTAAACTAGATTGAAAGATTTGATCTCCAAATTTGTTGCATACGGATAGGATTCTACGCGCGGCATAGGCATCTCGAGCATTCTCACCCCTCCTTCTAACTGCCCCTTCTATCCCCTCCTTTCTTCTATAAATAGGAAGGGGATGCAACCTTGTAAATCAACAGGTTTAGAGGAAATAAAGCGTGAGAGTAGTTTTTAAGAGGAAGAAGGCTGTGAGTCTTGTTGACAATTAGGCAAATGGTTTACTGCACCATCTTCATCAAAGGGAATATATAAGAAGCTAGCACTCAGTGATCCACCCACTACGAAGAAATATCAACCCCATGTGGATACCCACAGAGGTCAAACGCGTGAATGACTCTAGTACGAGACCTAAAGATCCATTAGAATTTTTTTCAATTGAAGAGTTCAACGTAACTAGGTAAGATTTAAATGTTAAATTTATCAAAACATTAAATTTGATCTAAAATCATGCAATTAATAAGAAAATAAATTTTAAATGAGATTTAAAATTTATTTGATTATTTTTAAAATTTTAAATTACATTCCTTTCACTGTATGTGCTCAATTGCATCGGCACAGCCCTAATTCATCAATTCAGTCACCTTCATCCCAATCTTTGTCCAATATTTGCTTCAGAAAGCATTTCAAAGTCAAAATTTAAGTCTCCATTCCATAAATTTTTTTGACGGTTGGGCAGTCAGCGATCACCTCCCTTCTCAACGCTGTCCATATTCTTTTCTGTTAGTGAGGATATTGCTATTTTTTGACTACCTAATAAACTATCATTTTCTCCAACGATTAGTGGGTTGCCACTCCACGAGCCCCCATCAGACACCATGTGTCCTAAAGACAATGGTCTTATCCCTGCTAACCCCTCTAAGTATCATCAAGAAATAATTCTTTAATCATCCTCTTAATCTTCCATTCACCTATATTTTTTAAATATTATAATAATTAATTTTTCTTAGTATTAAAATTTGTACTCTTAAGTACCACACATGTTCAATAAAATTAATAATATATATATAAAGTGCAAAAGAAAGAGAGCTTAGTGATCCCCCTCTCTATTATAATAATTAATTTTTCTTGGCATTGACATTTATACTCTTAAATACCATGCATATTCAATAAAATTACTGAAATACATGTATATTGTGCAGAAGTGATCCTCCGAGCCACTACACAGAGCCCACCAAATAGAAGCATTCCATTTACTAAGCTATACAAAGTTTCTTTATTAATTCTTGAAAAAATGGCAAAGAAGAAGAAGTAGGAGATGCATATTGAACATTCTAGCCTTGAAGCAAGTGAAGATTACCTTAAACTTTGAGACTTTGGGCTCAGCATCCCGATGAACTCAATCATCATAGGGAAAAAGCTCTGCAACATCAAATGCCAAATCAAAGGTTAGTAAAGTGGTTGCAGATTCAATTTATATGGGGAAGGAGGGAAAATAGAAGAAAATGTATTTAAATTTTTAAGAATCATATAACCACTATGTGAGAAGAGAGAGAGAGAGAAAGAGAGAAGGGAGGGGGGGTCAAGGAGGAGGGGGTGTGGAGGTTAGGATGGTGGAAGAGGGAGAGGTTAAGGGCAACCTAAGGGTTTGGTGCTTCTAGAAGCAAGTGACCCGAATGCATCATTCTCACTCCTATTGGATGATACTGATGCTATGCATGGCTATTGCAAAGGATCAAGAGGAAAGGAATGATGTTGGAATAAGCTAGTAACTACCTAAAAGAAGCAGATGAAGAGAAAATAAGGGCTAGAAAGAGCTATTAACTGCCCAATGCAACCTTGATTCTCTTATTGTGACTTTCTTTATAGCCATAGCTAAAGTGCTAAATGAAAGAAAATGAAGAAGCCATATGGCAACAACTAAGCCGCAAAGCTAAGCTTTCATAGTATTATAAATGAGTGCCTTATGATTCTGATTGTTGGAGGTCCTGCTATTATCTAAGACCTGTTTCTTCACTTTCTATTTCTCCTTACTCTTTAATTTTCTCTCCCTATAATCCTTCACTCTATTCCTGTCCATTTCCTTAGTCTCTGTTCCTTCTCTCTCTACTTGTAAATTATACCTCTATTTTCTTCTTTTCAATCAATTTGGGATATGCTAATTCGTCCAATCTTCTATCAAAAAACACAACAACATGCATTTGCTTAAGGAAAAAGAAAGAGAAAATTAAAAATATAGATGGAATTTTAGTTTTGGTTGCCATTTATCAACTTTTGATTGAGATTTGTTCTGTAAAAAGGTTCATTCAAATATAAATATTATGTGAGAGTATGTGCAGATAAGTATGTAGTCTCATTTTGGTTATATATTACATAGATTTTAGATGCTTATATAGGAGTAATAAGCTCAAATAATACCTTTTAGATAGCTTTTTAAAATTTTAAATTTTTACAAATAGTAACAGAGTAGATCTAGACTATAACCATGGAATAGAGTAATTACAGAAGAGTTTGTGAAGACTGATTTGGATTTGCATTTCTTCTGATTGACATAGCAATTGATTCTATTTTTGGTTTAGCGATAGCTAGTTGGTGTGAATTTTATTCATATATTTAGTTGTTGTTTGTTGGTCTCCTAGATCTTAGTTGTTTTGGATTTTAGATGATTTGATAGGAGCTTTACATAAATGGTGGAACGAGATGAAATATATAGCATCCATTCTAACTACTCATAATTTTTCCATTAGATGTCAAGTGTAGTTGATAAGAATATTGCCATGGGGTTTTGATATAGTTTAGAAAAGAAGAATAAAAATAATGTTAATTAAAATAAGAAATAGTTAATACTTGCCTCTTAAGAACTCTTATTTTAGTTATTTTTAAATAAGATTATGATTCTTATTTTAATATTAATTTAACTTAGAGTCTAATTTAGTATAGGCCAATATAACTTTATAAATAGCCCCTTGGTTTATCCCATTAAATCAATCAACTTTTAGTCATAAAATTTAGAGTTTCTCTCTTTTCTAGCTTATAATAATTTCTAACTTACTATGTTGTGAGATAACAATATTCCTTAGAGAGGTCAAAAGTGCTTAATTCAAGACCCTTAAGAAATTGGTACGTAACAAACAGTTTTCTTTTTCAATAATTCTGTCTACATCAAATTTAGTGGATGCAGCCTAGAAAAAAGATAAAAGAAATTTTTGGTGAAAATAGAAAATTTAATACATGTCTCTTTAGGATCCTTATTTTAGTTATCTTTGAATAAGTTTATGATTAGTATTCTAATATTAGTTTGTCCTACAGTCTATTCAGTTTGGATTAATATAACTCTATATAAATAAGCCCCTAGTTCACCTCATTAAATCAATCAATCTTTAGTAACATAAATTAATTTCTTTTTTCTTTTTTAGCTTAAAGCAATTCCTAACTTGTCATGGTATGAGACCATGATCTTTCTCAAAGAGAATGGGATTACTTGATTAAAAATCGTTAAGAAGTTGGTATGAAACTAATAGTTGTCTTTTTAGCAATTTTATCTGTATAAATTTTAGGTGGCCCCAATTTATTATGCATGCTTGCAAGCAACTTTTATTTTCTTTATTTTGGCAAGGTTTGTATTTTATCAGTACTTCCTTTATCTATGAAAAGGTAGGGGTCTTTGATGCTCTTATGCTCTCTTGGCTATGTTTCCTTTTTTTTTTTCTCCAAAATAAAAAAGGAGTGGAAATGAATGAATAACTTAGAGAATACAATGCTTCGTTATCTTAGACTTTCCATGAAAAAAGAATCCAAGAAAAGAAGAGAAAGAGAGCATGTAACAAAGACAACCACTACAAGAAAAATCAGAAATAGCGACGCCAATTTAGCGACGCATTATTGCATCGATAAATTGTGACCAAATTGCGATAACTCAGCGAGAAAAAAAATAGTGACTCAATTAGCGACGCAATAATAATGCGTCGCTAGCGACGCAATAGTGACGCAAAAACTAGAAAATAAAAAAAATTATTAATATAGCGACGTAGAGATTGCAATAGCGACGCATATAACAAAAATAAAAAAATATAATTTTTAATATAGCGATGCAATTATGAGTCGCTATATTGCGATGCAAATTTGCGTCGCAATATAGCGACGCAAAAAACCATTTTAATTTAAAAAAAATTGTTAATATAGCGACACAGTGATTGTGTCGCTATTTAGCGATGCAATAGCGACACATTTAACAAAAAATAAAAAAAAATTAATTTTCAATATAGCGACGCAATAATGCGTCGCTATATTGCGATGCAACTGTTTGCATCGCATATAGCGACGCATTATTACATCGCAATATAGTGACGCATTATTGCGTCGCTAAAACCAAGAAATTATAAAAAAATTTATTAATATAGCGACGTAGTGATTGCGTTGCTATTTAGCGACTCAATAGTGACGCAAATACCAAAAAATTTAAAAAATTTATTTTTTAATATAGCGACGCAACTTTGAGTCGCTATATTGTGACACATATTTTGCGTCGCAATATAGCGACGCATTAGCGACGCATTAGCCCAAAAAATTAAAAAATTTTCGTTAATATAGCGACGCAACGATTGCGTCGCTATTTAGCGACGCAATAGCGATGCATATACCAAAAAAATAAAAAAAATTAATTTTTAATATAACAACGCAAAAACCTAGAAAATTAAAAATAACTCGTTAATTTAGTGACGCATATAAAAAAAAAATTTTATCGTGGCCGTGGTCGGCAACCAAGGCCGTGGCCTGGCCACCGCCAGGCCGGCGATAAAATTAAAAAAAGGGGTTTTTTTTCCATAACCCCTCCCGTGAAAAAAAAAATAAAGTGGTTCCCCCCTTTCTTGCCGGCCACGGTAGTATCCGTCGTCGATCATCTCTGATCGGGATCATGGCTTGGATCACTCGCAACCGTCGGATATCATTGCCGATCGGATGGATTGCAACGGTCGGATCGATCATCGCCGATCGAGATCATGGCTTGGATCGATTGCAACCATCGGATCGTCACCGATCGGATGGATCATAGCGGTCGGATCGATCATCGTCGATCAGGATCATAGCTTTGATCGATCGCAACCGATCGGATATCGTCGCCGATCGGATGGATCGCAACCGTCGAATCGATCATCGTCGATCAGGATTATGGCTTGGATCGATCGCAACCGTCGGATCATCGCAGATCAGTTGGATCGCAATCGTCGAATTGATCATCGCCGATCGAGATCATGGGTTCAATCGATCGCAACCGTTGGATATCATCACCGATCGGATGGATTGCAATGGTCGGATCCATCATCGCCGATTGGGACCATAGCTTTGATCGATCGCAACCATCGGATCGTCGTCGATCGGATGGATGGCAACGGTCGGATCGATCATCGCCGATCGGGATGGCTTGGATCGATCGCAACTGTTGGATCATCGCTGATCGGATGGATCGCAGCGGTAGGATTGATCATCGCCGATCGGGATCATGGCTTGGATCACTTGCAACCGTCAGATATCGTAGCCGATCGGATGGATCAAAACGGTCGGATCGTTCATCGCCGATCGGGATCATGGCTTGGATCGATCGCAACTATCGGATCGTCGCTGATCGGTTGGATCACAATGGTCGGATCGATCATCACCGATCGGGATCATAGCTTGGATCGATCGCAACCGTCGGATCATCACCGATCGAATGGATCCAAGCGTCGGATCGATCATTGCCGATCAGGATCATGGCTTGGATCGATCGCAACCGTCGGATCGTCACCGATCGAATGGATCCAAGCGGTCGGATCGATCATTGCCGATCAGGATCATGGCTTGGATCACTCGCAACCGTCGAATATCGTAGCCGATAGGATGGATCGAAACGATCGAATCGATCATCGCCAATCGGGATCATGGCTTGGATCGATCGCAACCATCGGATTGTTGCCGATCGGTTGGATCGCAATGGTCGGATCGATCATCGCCGATTGGGATCATGGCCTGGATCGATCGCAACCGTCGGATCATCGCCGATTAGTTGGATCGCAACCGTCGGATCAATCATCACCGATCGGGATCATGGGTTCAATCGATCGCAACCGTCGGATATCATCACTGATCGGTGGATCGCAACCGTCGGATCGCAGCTGTCAGATCGATCATCGTCGATCGGGATCATGGCTTGGATTGATCGTAACCGTCGGATCATCACCGATCAGATGGATGGCAACGGTCGGATCGATCATCGCCGATCGAGATCATGGCTTCGATCGATCGCAACCATTGAATTATCGCCGATCAGATGGATCGCAGCGGTCGGATTGATCACCATCGATCGGGATCATGGCTTGGATCACTCGCAACCGTCGGATATAATAGCCGATCGGATGGATCGAAATGGCCGGATCGATCATCGCTGATCAGAATCATGGCTTGGATCGATCGCAACCGTCAGATCGTCGTCGATCAGTTGGATCGCAAATCGTCGGATCGATCATCGCCGATCGGGATCATGGGTTCAATCAATCGCAACCATCGGATATCATCGCCGATCGGATGGATCGCAACGGTCGAATCGATTATCGCCGATTGGGATCATGGCTTTGATCGATCGCAACCGTCGGATCGTCACCGATCGGATGGATGGCAACGGTCGGATTGATCATCGACGATCAAGATCATGGCTTGGATCGATCGCAACCGTCGGATGGTCGTTGATCTGATGGATCACAGCGGTCGGATCGATCATTGCTGATCGGGATCATGGCTTGGATCGATCGCAACCATTGGATCGTCGCCGATCGGTTGGATCGCAACGGTCAGATCGATCATCGCCGATCGGGATCATGGCTTGGATCGATCGCAACCCTCGGATCATCGCCGATCGGATGGATGGCAACGGTTGGATCGATCATCGCCGTTCGGGATCATGGCTTGGATCGATCGCAACCATCGATCATCGCCGATCGGATGGATTGCAGCAGTCAGATCGATCATCGCCAATCGGGATCATGTCTTGGATCACTCGCAACTATTGGATATCGTAGCCGATCGGATGGATCGAAACGGTCGGATCGATCATCGCCGATCGGGATCATGGATTGGATCGATCGCAACAGTCGGATCGTCATCGATCGATTGGATCGCAACGGTCAGATCGATCATTGCCGATTGGGATCATGGCCTGGATCTATCGCAACCATCGGATTGTTGCCGATTAGTTGGATCACAACCGTTGGATCGATCATCGCCGATCGGGATCATGGGTTCAATCGATCACAACCGTCGGATATCATCGCCGATCGGATGGATCGCAACCGTCGGATCAATCATCGCAGATCGGAATCATGGCTTGGATCGATCGCAACCGTTGGATCGTCGCCGATCGGTTCTATATGTAATGGTCGGATCGATCATCGCGATCGGGATCATGGCTTGGATCGATCGCAACCGTCGGATCGTCGCCGATCGGTTGGATCGCAATGGTCGGATCGATCATCGCCGATCGGAATCATGGCTTGGATCGATCGCAACCGTCGGATCGTCGCCGATCGGATGAATCGCAGTGGTTTGATCGATCATCGCCGATCAGGATCATGACTTGGATCGATCGCAACCGTCGGATCGTCGCCAATTGAATGGATGGCAATGGTCGGATCGATCATCGCCGATCAGGATCATGGCTTGGATCTATCGCAACCATCGGATTGTCGCCGATCAGTTGGATCGCAATCGTCGGATCGATCATCGCCGATCGGGATCATGGGTTCAATCGATCGCAACCGTCGGATATTCTCGCCGATCGGATGGATCGCAATGATCGGATCGATCATCGCCGATCGGGATCATGGCTTTGATCGATCGCAACCGTCGGATCGTCGCCGATCGAATGGATGGCAACGGTCGGATCGATCATCGCCAATCGGGATAATGGCTTGGATCGATCGCAACCGTTGGATCGTTGCCGATCGGATGGATCGCAGCAGTCGGATCGATCATCGCCGATCGGGATAATGGCTTGGATCACTCGTAACCATCGGATATCGTAGCCGATCGGATGGATCGAAATGTCGGATCGATCATCGCGATCGGGATCATGGCTTGGATTGATCGCAACCGTCGAATCATCTCCGATCGATTGGATCGCAACGGTCTGATCGATCATGGCCGATCGGGATCATGGCTTGGATCGATCTCAACCGTTGGATCATCGATGATCGGATGGATGGCAACGGTCGGATCGATCATCGCCGTTCGGGATCATGGCTTGGATCGATCGCAACTGTCGGATCGTCGCCGATCGGATGGATCGCAGCAGTCGGATCCAAGCTATAATGCATCGCAATATTAGTTTTAAATTAACAAATAATATTGCGACGCATTATGAATGCGTCGCAATATTGCGACGCATAATGGATGCGTCGCAATATTAGTTTTAAATTAACAAATAATATTGCGACGCATAATGGATGCGTCGCAATATTAGTTTTAAATTAACAAATAATATTGCGATGCATTATGATTGCATCGTAATATTGCGATGCATAATGGATGCGTCGCAATATTAGTTTTAAATTAACAAATTAATATTGCGACACATTATGATTGAGTCGCAAGATTGCGATGCAATCATAATGCATCGTAATATTAGTTTTAAATTAAGAAATAATATTACGACGCATCCATTTTGTGTCATAATATTGCGACGTATTCATAATGCGTCGCAATATTGATGTTAGTTTATTAATTTAATAATACAAATATTGCGACGCATTGTAGTTGCATCACAATATTGTGAAGCATAATGACTGCGTCGCAATATTTGTAATATTAAAATATTGCAACGCAAATCAAATGCGTCGCTAATTTCTTGCCTAAATGCCTAATGGCGGCAACTTAGCGATGCAATCAGCGATGCATAATTAGAATCACGGATTAGCGACATATTAGCGACGCAATCTTGCGCGCTAAGCCTAATTCATAAATCCATGCGGATCCCCCTTTTCTTCTTCCTCCTCACGAACCCGAACCCCCCCCCCCTCCCGCCTTCTCCTTTCTCATCCTCTGTCTTCCCCACGTCCGGTGGATCTCCAGCGGCTCTCCGGCACCCGAATCACTGTCCAGGTACTCCTCTCCCTCCCTCTAAAAAAAAAAACAAACAGTGTGGGGGGGGGAATCTTCTCCGGCCATGGCCGGTCGTGGCCTGGCCACAGTGGCCAGGCCACGGTAAAATATTGATTTTACAGGGGGAACCCCTCCCGTCTTCTCCGGCCACGGCTGCGGCCGTGGCCATCGTGGCCTAGCCACAGTGGCCAAGCCACGGAAAAAAAATTTAACAGTGGAGGAGGGGGGCATTGCCCCCACCCCCCTCCCGTCTTCTCCGGCCACGGCCGCGGCCGTGGCCGGTCGTGGCCTGGCCACAGTGGCCAGGCCACGGGAAAAATTAATTTAACAGGGAACCCCTCCCCCCCTCCCGTCTTCTCCGGCCATAGCTGCGGCTGTGGCCAGTCGTGGCCTGGCCACAGTGGCCAGGCCACGGGAAAAAAAATTTAACAGTGGGGGGATGTGCCCCCCCTCCCGTCTTCTTCGGCCACGGCCGCGGCCGTGGCCGGTCGTGGCCTGGCCACAGTGGACAGGCCACGGGAAAAAAAAATATTTTACAGTGGCCACGTCGTGGCCTAGCCACAGTGGCCAGGCCATGGGAAAAAAATAATTTTTCAAGGGGGGAACCCCTCCCCCCCCTCCCGTCTTCTACGGCCACGGCTGCGGCCGTGACCGGTCATGGCCAGGCCACGGGAAAAAAAAAATTTAACAGGGGGAGGAAATCCCCCCTCCTCCCGTCTTCTCCGGCCATGGCCCCGGTCGTGGCCGTCTGTTGCCTGGCCACAGTGGCCTATGGCGAGGCCACCAAAAAAATAAAAATTAAAAAAAAAATAGGGATGGATTTTTTTATTAAATTAATATAAAAATAAATTTATTACAAAATATTATTACTAAGCTGTTTTAATATTTTAATTTTAATAGTTTATTTAAAATATATTATATATTTCCAAATTTAGAAAACCCCTACAGTAATATTATTATATTAATAAATAATATTTTACAATAATATTAGAATACCGTATAGTATTATTTTAATTATATAAAATATTATATTATGTTATATTGTAATATAATAATATAATGATTTTATAACATCAATATAGTATTTGCTAATTAGTGATTTAATCGATAGTAAATTAATTAAAGAAATTGTTTACGATTATTTAGTGCTTATTATGTTTTAAATTAATTCAGTCATAATTGATTAGTGATTTTTATATAGTCATTGTTCAATTTCTCAGTCTATTAAACTATGCATGACAGTTTATTGGTGAACATTTAACATATATGAGTTCTAATTTATTGATATTATAATATTTTATAATAATTTTATAATATCATATTATAATATAATTTTATAATATCATATTATGTCTTGATTATTTACATCCTGCTTCAAATTGAATGATGCATTAAATTATGTAATGCTAGAATGAATGTCTTGTTGTAGTTCTATTTAATTTTTAGCACCGAATTAGTAGTTTCAATGATTTATATTTTAGTCTTCACATAGAATTATGTAATGAGTTTATTACGGAATTGACAAGAATTTCTGAATAACAAGCATAAGTTCGATTGTCTTTGGATTTTTATATTATTTATCACAACATAACCTTTAGACCCGTTTGAGAATTTGTAAGACTTAGTATTGCAAATTCTCAAATTGTCCTGGTGGATAGTTTGAGAATATTTTTTGCGATATATTAGTCTGCTATTACTCATCGTTGGTTGAGATTGTGGTTTGTATTTGCTCATATGTTCTCCTAGTGTGGCATATAAGCCACACATTTAGGAGAACATATGGGAAAATGCTGCTGAAATTTTAACGTAACCGATCGATGATAATTAATAGCAGAATAACATATCACAAAAATATTCTTGAATCGGATAGGGCCTTACCTTTTAGACATGAAGTGAAGGTGGAATTAATTTAGGACACTTGAATGCTTATGAAGTCTCATATTGAACTGACCGCCTTGCGGCCCGACCCGAACTCAAGCCCTAGCATTAGCCTAGCATGAACCTGTGCCTCGGTCCTTGCTAGCACGCCAAGGATCGTAGCCGTGGCCCGGTCTTGCAGGGTAGGGACCTTAGTTGTGTAAAAGAAAATTGGTTTAGTTATAAATGATTTAAATGGTTATAATTAACCTTAGTTGTGTAAAAAAATAATTTAGTTATATATTTAGTAATGCTAATATAGTTTTATAATATGGTTTCCTTTAATGGTTTACTAGAAATTGTATAAGTCGGTCAAAAATGAGCGGGGCTCGCTCGTGGATGTATGCAAGGATAAAAGATGGCTTGCTTAATCCAAATTTTCTGAATAGATTGGAAGAATTTATCGCATTTGTATGTAGCCAACCTGAATGGATGGATGGGCCTAGGATTAGGTGCCCATGCAACTTTCACAGGTGTCAGAATAAAGCCTATAGAGATGTTGAAACTGTTAAGGTGCATTTGTGTAAAAAGGGGTTTGTTCCTGATTGATGTTTGGTACTATCATGGTGAACCAGAGGAAATTTCAGCAGCTGTTACAAGCCAACAAGTATCAATTCCCGTAGATTAACCATTTGCGAATTTAAACACATATGAAGAAATGGTGATGAATGCATCAGGTAATGAATTCAATCAGAATACATTTATGGAATAACCAAATCCAGATGCACAGCAATTTTATGATATGTTGCGTGCTGCAAATCAAGAATTGTATCCTGGTTGTGAGGGCCATTCCCAGTTGTCTACGGCTGCTCGGTTGTTGAATATTAAGGCAGAATATCGATTATCAGAAAAGGCGTTCAATTCTGTAGCTGGGTTAATCAAGAAAATTTTGTCAAATGATAATGTTGTAGCAGACAGTTTTTACTCAACGAAGAAGTTGTTGCGTGGGCTTGGGCTCCCAGTTAATAAGATCGATTGTTTCTTGAACAATTGCATGATATATTGGGGTGAAGACTCAGAGCTGCGATGGTGTAAGATTTGTGGGCAATCGAGGTACAAAAATGGCAAAGAGGGAGCTAGTACAAGTAGGAGGAAAAGTGTGCCTTACAAGAGGATGCATTACTTTTCTCTTACTCCACGCTTGTAGAGATTATACAGATCTGAGGTTACAGCTGCTGATATGAGATGGCATGCCGAACATGAATCTAAAGAGGATGAAATGCAGCATCCGTCGGATTCAAAAGCTTGGAAGCATTTCAATGAAAATCATCCTGATTTCGCTGAAGATATAAGGAATGTGAGATTAGGTCTTTGTACCGATGGCTTTCAACCATTTGGTCAAGCGGGCCAACAGTATTCATGTTGGCCTGTGATACTGACTGTATATAACCTTCCTCCATGGAAGTGCATGAAAGATTCTACAATGTTTTTGATAGTTTTTGTTCCAGGAGCATCAAATCCAAAGGAAAAGATTGATGTCTTCCTGCAACTGTTGGTGGCCGAATTGAAAATGTTGTGGGAAACAGGAGTCATAGCCTATGACATTTCTATGAAACAGAATTTTATCATGAGAGCTGCTTTGATGTGGACAATAAGTGACTTTTCGGCATATGCAATGTTGTCTGGTTGGAGCACTGCTGGACGTCTGGCATGCCCCATTGCATGTATGATTCGGATGCATTTACATTGCAGAAGAGTGGTAAGCAGTCATGGTTTGATAATCATAGGAAGTTATTGCCTCCAAATCATCCTTACAGGCGTAACTTGACCACCTTCCGGAAGAATAAAGTAATCACAAAATTTGCCGAACCACTTAGGTCCGGTATGGATATATTTGATACTATAGAGCATTTGGGGTTGAGGTATGCTTGGGAACCAGATGCAGATAGAATAAATGGCCGTATATATAAAGAACATAACTGGAAGAAGGAAGAAGAGGAGTATATTTTGGGATTTACCGAATTGGAGCACAAATCTCATCCGGCACAACTTGGATGTTATGCATATTGAGAAAAAAATTTTGATAACATATTTAACATGGTACTAAACATCCCAGGAAAAATCAAAGACACTGCAAAGTCAAGAGAATAACTTAATCTTTATTGCAGAAGAGATGATTTGAGGAGGAGTGCCGACGGGACCTATACTAAAGCCTGTTACACTCTTGATAGAAATTCACGAGAAGTATTATGTAACTGGGTTAGAGGGTTAAAATTTCCAGATGGTTATGCCTCAAATATCGGTAGGTGTGTGGACATGCATAAGCTCAAGTTGTTCGGCATGAAGAGTCACGACTGCCATGTTTTCATGCAACGGTTATTGCCTATAGCTTTTCGTGAGTTGCTTCCGCACCATGTCTGAAAGTCATTGATGGAGCTCAGCTTGTTCTTCAAGGAGTTATCTGCCGCAGTCATTACTTCTGCATCCATGGCAAGGCTTGAGTACTTCTGCATCCATGGCAAGGCTTGAGGAGGAAATTTTAATTATTTTATGCAAGCTGGAGCGAATATTTCCTTCCAGTTTTTTTGACTCAATGGAGCATTTACCGGTTCACTTGCCATACGAAGCGAGCATAGCTGCTCCCGTGCAGTATCGCTAGATGTATGCTTTCGAGAGGTAAATATATACATCAGTAAGACATGTTGACATTTCAAATATCATTTCATTGCGAGAACATTAGTTTATTTTTTTTCACCTTTACATATAGGTACCTTAAGAAGTTAAAAAATAATGTGCGTAATAAGGTAAGGGTTGAAGGTTCAATATGTAATGCACACTTGGTCGAAGAAGTTTCAGCTTTTGCCTCACATTACTTTGAGGGTCATGTCCGCACGAGGAGCCGAAATGTTGGTCGTACGCTACAAGAAAAAGTGTCATTTGCGAGAGATTTTCCGAGGGAAAAAGGAAAAAATCCGTCGGAAATATAAATTTCCGATGGATTTTCGACGGATAAATGGTCATCGGAAAAACCCTCCTCGGAAAATTTTTTCGAGGAATTTTTCCAAGTTTTCCTAGGAATTTTTTTGAGGGAATTTATTTCCGAGGGATTTTCCGATGGAAAAAATTTTTGAGGGATTTTCCGAGGGAAATTTTTCAAGGGAATTTCTGAGGGAAATTTTTCGAGGGAATTTCTGAAGGAAAATTTCTGAGGGAATTTCCAAGAGAATTTTTGAGGGAAATTTTTTGAGAGATTTGCCGAGGGAATTTCTGAGGGAAATTTTCCCGATGGAATTTCCGAGGGAAATTTTTCGAGGGAATTTTCGAGGGAAATTTTTTGAGAGATTTTCCAAGGGAAAATTTTCGAAGGAATTTCTAAGGGAAATTTTCTGAGAGATTTTACGAGGGAAAATTTCTGAGGGAATTTTCGAGGGAATTTTCAAGGGAAATTTTCCGAGGAATTTTTTGAATTTTTAAATCACTTTTCTTAATTTTTAAAAAATTATTCCTTACTAAATAAATATCCAAGAGAATAATCCCTCGCAAAATGACTTTCCAAGAAAAAAATCCTTTGCAAAATCCCTTAATATTTAAATATAATTTTAAAAAAACTTAAAATATATTTGTTAATACACCTAATTATATATATACAAATAATCCATATAAAAAATTTATATTCATAAATATGACATATTAATCCATAATCATCACAATAAATATAACATTAATACACTTGCTATATAAATTGAAAACCATAATCATCATAAACATGATCCTTCTCATAATACGTAAAAAAAAAAGTTTCAGAAGTGTCATCATGTATAACAAAAAAAAAATCACAAACAAGTATCATCCCAATAATAGAAAAAAAATTGCAAACGAGTCCATAAATCTTCTTCCGCTCCTGAATCCACTCCTCAAGATCTCGTAAGGATGTACGACCATAAGATGAGGAACCAATCAGCAAGCTAGCCTATGATTCGAATCCATAAATCCGTCCCTTGTTTACTCCAAAGGTATCTTTCCATACATGCACCATCCTCTCCAATTGAGCTCTGACTTAATTGCACGTCTTGCCACTTCTATATAAAATTAGTCTGTAAAAGATGTTAGATACAATGAGCTAAACATACAAATAGTATAAATATATGAATTAAAGTAGATTTTTTAAAATATTTACATGTGTTGTTTTTGCCTTCTTATTTATCCACTTATTGCTATCCTTTTTCTTTTGATCGATGTGTCTGAAGAGCTCATCCAATGTAGATCGGTTCAACTTCTGCATCTGAATTTCATAATATAAACAACATTAGCAATTTTTAAAAAAATTATATAACATAAGAACAACATATATGTAAACGAAAGGATATACGTATCAAAAATAAGGATAAATAAAAATATATGGCCTGACTTATGAACATCTAAACTATAAAATAAAAGAATTTCAAATGCCTTTCCTTTCTTTTGAATCATCGATAGCATATTAACTAGAGGTGTCAACTAAGAGTATCCTAATAATTTATAATAAGAAACCTAAATATATGACAAAAAAGAAAAGAATATTTGAGTGTGCTAAGCAGAGGATGAGAATAAGGTCAAGTTATAAATGAGCTTCCTTGAGAATGTCAAGAAAATCATATTAAAAGTGTAAACAGATGGACACCTAATAATTTTATAGACTGAAACGAAAAACTTCTTCCACTAGCTTAAACTCGCAAGACCCTTGTGACAGATGCTGAATTTAAGAAAAAATAATTAAATATAGATGATCATGGTTCATGTATCACATGTAGTAATTTAAGCAATCCAAATGTTAAAATTATTTTACAATCTACAACTTAATAAAAGTGACTTATTCTTTGTTTCAAGAATACAAGTTACACTGCATTTTCATTTTCCCTCCTTCAGCTGTAGCTATAAAAGGGTTAGGTGACCAGCAAACAAGAAAAAAAATGCAGCATCTCTAACATGCTATGTTATTTCAATACTGACATGAAAGAATTCAGAGAGAAATTAGAAAAACCCAAGTCCAAAGCTGTAGGCATAAACAATATTCCTCTGTCATGAACACATGGGAAATATTTTGTTTTCCACACATAAAGTTAGCGAATGCATCACAAAAAGCATGTATTCAAAAAGAATGTATTTGAATGAGAAAATATTCAAATATTCAAATTAAGCATCTCTAATGCGTTTTTAGAAACAGTCATGAATGCAGCAACACTGATTGTGCATCTCTAATGCATTTTGGTCCAATCGATCAATAATGCTTCACAAGCCAAAAAGGAGAACCTGTGCAGAAAAAGATAGCTTACATGGTGGAAGATATAGCAAAGATATTCAGGCATGAACCGGACATTTGAAGCTTCTCCCCATATGAGAAAATATAACCCAATGTAAAGTAGTTTCAACTGTTGAGTCACTTTCTCTTCCAATAAGCTGCAGAGAAGAAAGAACATTCAAGAATTCTAAACTTGAGATTTCATCCCTTATATTAAATAAAAAAATAAGTTCAACCAAACAACTGCACGACTTACCCGATGTTTGAACCACGATGCAAATAGGCACACCATGAAAGATTATTTTTGAAAAATGTATCCATTAAGTATGTCCCAGAATCATCCTGGCACGTGAGTAAAGTTGTTGCAATCCATATGGCCATCACATACAGAATCCAGTATTTGAACACCCATATCACTGCACATGATGAAATATGCATCAAAAAAAAAAAATCACCACAACAAAGTCAGAAGAATTTAAAGAAAAGAAAATTTCATTTCATAGTAGGAGAAAATAGACCTCCTAAAATTAAGCTGAGGAATGCCAATTCTGAGAAGCAGCTGCCATGGAGTAAGGGAAAAGGTCAGTTCTCTAATTTTAAGATTCTTCTCAACCTTTTAAGGCATATGATGGATTACCTCATTAAGATGCAAGCTGACTGCTCTAAGAACAAACCTCGAACTGATATGATCTAAATATGAAATAGGACAAAGAAGAGCAACGGATTCAACCATTCTAACCACATTTGGCATGGTGAAAGCAGCTAAAGCCATGATAGTTCCCTGCCAAGGTTGAAAAAATGAACTTTAGGAAAGCATTTGTTCATGTGTTGTCTTAATGATCAATGACAGAACCAAACTGTAATTTTGAATAATAGCCACCAAAGGATAACTATACCTGTGAATGACCTACATAGAAAACTTTGGAATTTGTTGTTGAATATACATAGCCTATCATAGCTAGCAAGTCATATTGAGCTAGTTCCTGCCAACTCCAATCCCAAAATGCCTACAAAGCATTCCAACACTTCAAGGTTGTAACATCAAATAATGCCACACATGTGCATAATTGATAATGTACAAGCCCACTGACATTTACATAGAAGGAACACTACAATACATTTCTGCTTTTTCGACGCTAAAAATATCATTTAAGCGTCGAAAAATATTATCCCGACGCTTTTACACGAGTTGTTACTCTGAGAGTGGAGCGGATTGTACAGACGCTTACAAGTTGACGGGACTTGTTTCACTCTGGCGGATGCTTTAATGCGTCGGCAATAATAATAATAATAATAATTATTATTATTATTATTATTTTTGTAAAAAAATAATAATAATAATTTTTTTTTAAAAAAAAAGTCCAGGCTCACCTTCCCCCCGTGGTGCCGCCACTGCCATTCCACCCAGATCTCCCGCTGCTGTCGAACCGATCGCTTGACTCCCTCCATCTTGCTGTCAATCCTCTCTTCTTACCAGATGCTCGCTGCGTTAACAAGAAATAGTAAGAACATCAAAGAGGAAGAGCAGCATACCATGTAACAGAGAAGCCACGTACGCTCTATAAATTCAAGGAAGAGCAACCAGAGAACAAAAGGTCACAGAACTGTGTACAAGGAAAGCATCAAAAAAGCTGATCAGCTTGGGATCGGCTTCAATTCAAGGAATCCCATTGGTCCTGAATCGCCATAGCCTAAGCAAAACCAGAAAGAAAACAGAAAAATACTTTTTTTACTTATTTCGATGAATGCAGGTGATCTTGTGCTACCTCTAGATCTCGGTGATGCAGGTGAGTGGGGCAAAATGAATGGAAGGCACCAGATCCTGAATGCTTTGAGAGAAAGAGAATGGGGGGTGCAAAAGAAAAGAAGAAGAAACCTGAACGAGCAAAAGCAATTCCTCTTCTTGAGAAGGGTCTAGTTTTGGCTCGGGATGAGGCAGCAGCTCGTCTTTTGACATCAACGGAGGGTGCTCCAAATAATCCACGTCCTCAAGGCTACATTAGGCCGTTGCCTCGACGAACCAGACTCCATCACCGGTACATGACACCTGGAGCTCCCCCTGCTCCGACGCCGTGAGCCGGCCGGCGAGAGGGTAGTAGGGGACCAACGCCTTGGCCAGCGCCCGCTTTATGACCGCTGCCGCTTCATGGCCTTTCTTGAACACATGCAGCGACTCGATGAGGGCCCGTTGCGTCGGGTATCGGTCGAGCCACGAGAGGCGGAGGATGCCGGTGGGAGTGGGCTCGGAGGGGATGACCAGCTTCTGGGAGAGCCTCTTCACAGAGATGGTCATGGTACGCCTTTGTTTTTGGGAAACAATACTGTGTTAATTTTTGGTGTGAGTGAGGAGGGACGGGTCAGGATCGAGAATTTATAGAGCCGATTGCTTTAGAAGTAATCAAACACCATGAGCTTCTCATCCTTGGAATAGTAATTAACAAATCAAGAAATAACTAGAAGTTAAAAATGGGGGACTCAGGAACACGAACGCGTCTATCCAGCCAAAAATAACAAGACCTCACTCACCCGAATACACGGATCCGATGAGGGATTCGATCTTCCCTTCGCGCCGGAAAATGAGGGGCGGGGACGAGTCGTAGGGAGGCCTTCTGGCCTCCTCCCCTCCATTCTCTCCCCCCTCCGCAGGGGCCGGGGGAGATACGCCGTCGGAGTCGATCGCGATACCTGAGGAGTCGTAGCCCCTGTATTCAAGCCGGCTCAGGCCGTTGAAGAGCACCTCAAGAATGTCTCTCCTCTCCCCGTAACATTATGTTGACTTTTGACCTGTGATAAAAGTTAAAGTTAAAAAAAAAAAAAATAACCGACCCATGCGAGCATTAAATGCTCGCGTGAAATGCACTTGCTGGGAGCGTTCGTTCATGGAACGCTCGCGATAAGCGTTCGCAAGCGTTTGCAGAACGCTCGCAGTTGCGAGCTTTTATTCCGCATGCTCACGTTCCATGATCAACGTTCGGAAAGGAACGGTCACAATAAGAAACGATCAATTTTTGCATTCTTGAAGATCCTGTTGCAAATTCTATTGCTGCAAATCGTTGAAGATCATATTGCTGTAAATCCTTGAAGATTTTATTGCTGCAAATCCTTGAAGATTCTATTAAGATTCTATTGCTGCAAAATACTGTTTTAAGAAGGAGTCTCAATAAGGAAATCTGTCTCAACAAACTATTAGTAGTAAAAGATTTATTTAACATTTTATTATTACACTACAAGAAAATAATGAAATAGCGATGCAATTTTAGCGACGCAAAGATGCGTCGCTAAAATTGCGACTACATTGCGACGCCTCCGCGTCAAAAAAATATTGCAACGCAAATAGCGACGCATTAGCGACTCAATAAATCATAAAATTAAAAAAAAATTTAGCGATGTAAAAATACATCGCAATATTTATAAAATATATTTTTTTTAAATATTATTAAAGGAATAAAATATTACGACGCAGCTAAGTGCGTCGCAATATTTTTAAAAATTAATTATGTTAAATAGCGACGCATTAGCGACGCAATAAACATAAAATGAGAAAAATATATTTAATATAGAGACGCAAAAATTGCGTCGTACATATTAATAAAAAATTAATTTTTATAAAATATAATTATGAAATAAAAATATTGCGACGCAACTCAGTGCGTCGCAATATATTTGAAAAACATAATAATTTTAAATAGCGACGCATTAGCGACGCAATAGACCAGAAAATTATAAAAATTAATTTTAATTTAGTGACGCACTAATTGCGTCGCAATTATTTTAAATGAAATTAATTTTTATAAATATTAATATGAAAAAAAATATTGCGATGCAAAACAGTGAGTCGCAATGTTTTTAAAAACTTAAATATTTTAAATAGCGACGCATTAGCGATGCAATAAACCAAAAAAATATAAAAATTATTTTTAAATTTAGCGACGCAATAATTGCATCGCAATTAATTTAAATAAAATTTATTTTAAGAAAAGAGTATTATGAAATAAAAATATTACGATGCAATCCAGTGCATCGCAATGTTTTGTTAAAAATAAATATGTTAATTAGTAACGTAATAGCGATGCAATAAAACAGTAAAGTAATAAAAAAAATTTTATTTAACGACGTAAATTAATGTGTCGCAATATTTTAAAAGAAATTCATAATGCCAAATTAGCGAGGCATTAGTGACGCAATAAATTAAAAAATATAAGTAAAAATTAATAATGTCCGAGATCGGTCGTCGTCGACCGTGATCGATCATGGCTTCGATCGATCGCAACCGTCGGGACGTCGCCGATCGGATCGATCGTGACGGTCCGAGATCGGTCGTCGCCGATCTGGATCGATCATGGCTTGGATCGATGGCAACCGTCCGATCATCGCCGATCGAGATCGATCATGGCTTCGATCGATCGCAACCGTCGGATCGTCACCGATCCGATCGATCGCGACAGTCCGAGATCGGTAGTCGCCGATCGGGATTGATCATGGCTTCGATCGATTGCAACCCTTGATCGTCACCGATCCGATCGATCGCGATGGTCCGAGTTCGGTCATCGCCGATCAGGATCGATCATGGCTTGGATCGATCGCAACCGTCGGATCATCGCCGACCGAGATCGATCATGGCTTCGATCGATCGCAACCGTTGGATCGTCTCCGATCCGATCGATCGCCACGGTCCGAGATAGGTCATCGCCGACCGGGATCGATCATGGCTTGGATCGATCGCAACCGTCGGATCGTCACCGACCGGGATCGATCATGGCTTGGATCGATCACAATCGTCGAATCATCGCCGACCGGGATCGATCATGGCTTCGATCGATTGCAACCGTCGGATCGTCGCTGATCCGATCGATCGCCACGGTCCGAGAGAGGTCATCGCCGACCGAGATCGATCATGGCTTGGATCGATCGCAACCGTCAGATCGTCGCCAACTGGGATCGATCATGGCTTGGATCGATCGCAACCGTCGGATCATCGCCAACCGGGATCGATCATGGCTTCGATCGATCGCAACCGTCGGATCGTCGCCGATCGGATCGATCGCCATGGTTCGAGATAGGTCGTCGCCGATCGGGATCGATCATGGCTTGGATCGATCGCAACCGTCGGATCGTCGCCGACCGGGATCGATCATGGCTTGGATCGATCGCAACCGTCGGATCATCACCGACCGAGATCGGTCATGGCTTCGATTGATCACAACCGTTGGATCATCACCGACCAGGATCGATCATGGCTTGGATCGATCGTAACCGTCGGATCATCGCCGATCCGATCAATTGCCACGGTCCAAGATAGGTCATCGTCGACCGGGATCGATCATGGCTTGGATCGATCGCAACCGTCGGATCGTCGCCGACCAGGATCGATCATGGCTTGGATCGATCGCAACCATCGGATCATCGCCGATCAGGATCGATCATGGCTTGGATTGATCGCAACCATCAAATCATCGCCGACCGGGATCGGTCATGGCTTTGATCGATGGCAACCGTCGGATCATCATCGACCGGGATCGATCATGGCTTTGATCGATCGTAACCGTCGGATCGTCGCCGATCCGATCGATCGCCATGGTCCGAGATAGGTCATCGCCGACCGGGATCGATCATGGCTTGGATCGATCGCAACCGTCGGATCGTCGCTGACCGGGATCGATCATGGCTTGGATCGATCGCAACCGTTGGATCATCGCCGACCGGGATCGATCATGGCTTGGATCAATCGCAACCATCGGATCGTCGACGATCCGATTGATCGCCACGGTCCGAGAGAGGTCATCGCCGACATGGATCGATCGCAACCGTCGGATCATCGCCGATGGGGATCGATCATGGCTTGGATCGATCACAACCGTCGGATCGTCACCGACCGGGATCGATCATGGCTTGGATCGATCGCAACCGTCGGATCATCGCGACCCGGGATCGATCTTGGCTTCGATCGATCGCAACCGTCGAATCGTCGTCGATCGATCGATCGCCACGGTCCGAGATAGGTCGTCGCCGACCGGGATCGATCATGGCTTGGATCGATCGCAACCATCGGATCATCGCCGACGGGATCGATCATGGCTTGGATCGATCGCAACCATCAGATCATCGCCGACCGGGATCGGTCATGGCATCGATCGATCGCAACCTTCGGATCATCGCCGACCGGGATCGATCATGGCTTGGATTGATCGTAACCGTCAGATCATCGCCAATCCGATCGATCGCCATGGTCCGAGATAGGTCATCGTCGACCGGGATCGATCATGGCTTGGATCCATCGCAACCGTCGGATCATTGCCTACCAGGATCGATCATGGCTTGGATCGATCGCAACCGTCGGATCATCGCCGACCAGGATCGATCATAGCTTGGATCGATCGCAACCGTCGAATCATCGCCGATCGGGATCGGTCATGGCTTCGATCCATCGCAACCGTCGGATCATCGCTGACCAGGATCGATCATGGCTTCGATCGATTGAAACCATCGTATCATCGCCGATCCGTTCGATCGCAACGGTCCGAGATAGGTCATCGCCTACCGGGATCGATCATGGCTTGGATCGAACGCAACCGTCGGATCATCGCCGACCGAGATCGATCATGGCTTCGATCGATCGCAACTGTCGGATCATCGCCAATTTGATCGATTGCCACGGTCCGAGAGAGGTCGTCGCCGACCGGGATCGATCATGGCTTGGATCGATCGCAACCGTCAGATCGTCGCCGACCGGGATCGATCATGGCTTGGATCGATCGCAACCGTCGGATCATCGCCGACTAGGATCGAACATGGCTTCGATCGATCGCAACCATCGGATCGTCGCCGATCCGATCGATCGCCATGGTCCAAGATAGGTCATCGCCGATCGGGATCGATCATGGCTTGGATCGATCGCAACCGTCAGATCATCGCCGACCGGGATCGATCATGGCTTCGATCGATCGCAATCATCAGATCGTCGCCGATCCGATCGATCGCCACGGTCCGAGATAGGTCGTCGCCGATCGGGATCGATCATGGCTTGGATCGATCGCAACCATCGGATCGTCGCTGACCGGGATCGATCATGGCTTGGATCGATCGCAACCGTCGGATCATCGCCGACCGAGATCGGTCATGGCTTCGATCGATCGCAACCGTCGGATCATCGCCGACCAGGATCGATCATGGCTTGGATCGATCATATCCGTCGGATCATCGCCGATCCAATCGATCGCCACGGTCCGAGATAGGTCATCGTCGACCGGGATCGATCATGGCTTGGATCGATCACAACCGTCGGATTGTCGCCGACCAGGATCGATCATGGCTTCGATCGATCGCAACCTTCGAATCGTCACCGACCGGGATCGATCATGGCTTGGATCGATCGTAACCGTCGGATCGTCGCCAATTCGATCAATCACCATGGTTCGAGATAGGTCGTCGTCGACCGGGATCGATCATGGCTTGGATCCATCGCAACCGTCGGATCGTCGCAGACCAGTATCGATCATGGCTTAGATCGATCGCAACCGTCGGATCATCGCCGACCAGGATCGATCATGGCTTGGATCGATCGCAACCGTCGGATCATCGCCGACCGGGATCGGTCATGGCTTCGATCGATCGCAACCATCGGATCATCGCCGATCGGGATCGATCATGGCTTCGATCGATCGAAACCATCGGATCATCGCCGATCCGATCGATCGCCACGGTCCGAGATAGGTCATCGCCGACCGGGATAGATCATGGCTTGGATCGATTGCAACCGTCGGATCATCGCCGACCGGGATCGATCATGGCTTCGATCGATCACAACCGTCGAATCGTCGCCGATCCGATCGATCGCCACGGTCCGAGAGAGGTCGTCGCCGAACGGGATCGATCATGGCTTGGATCGATCGCAACCGTCAGATCGTCGCCGACCGGGATCGATCACGGCTTGGATCGATCGCAACCGTCGGATCATCGCCGACCGGGATCGATCATGGCTTCGATCGATCGCAACCGTCGGATCGTCGCCGATCCGATCGATCGCCACGGTCCGAGATAGGTCATTGCCGACCGGGATCGATCATGGCTTGGATCGATCGCAACCATCGGATCATCGCCGACCGGGATCGATCATGGCTTGGATCGATCGCAACCGTCGGATCATCGCCGACCGAGATCGGTCATGGCTTCGATCGATCGCAACCGTCGGATCATCGCCGACCAGGATCGATCATGGCTTGGATCGATCGTAACCGTCGGATCATCGCCGATCCAATCGATCGCCATGGTCCGAGATAGGTCGTCGTCGACCGGGATCGATCATGGCTTGGATCGATCGCAACCGTCGGATCGTCGCCGACCAGGATTGATCATGGCTTGGATCGATCGCAACCATCGGATCGTCGCCGACTAGGATCGATCATGGCTTGGATTGATCGCAACCGTCGGATCATCGCCGACGGGATCGGTCATGGCTTTGATCGATCGCAACTGTTGGATCATCGTCGACTGAGATCGATCATGGCTTCGATCGATCGTAACCGTCAGATCATCACCGATCCGATCGATCGCCACGGTCCGAGATAGGTCATCGCCGACCGGGATCGATCATGGCTTGGATCAATCGCAACCGTCGGATCGTCGCCGACCAGGATCGATCATGGCTTGGATCGATCGCAACCGCCGGATCATCGCCGACCAGGATCGATCATGGCTTCGATCGATCGCAACCGTCGGATCGTCGCCGATCCGATCGATCGCCACGGTCCGAGAGAGATCGTCGACGACCAGGATCGATCATGGCTTGGATCGATCGCAACCGTCGGATCGTCGCCGACTGGGATGATATTGGCTTGGATTGATCGCAACCGTCGGATCATCGCCGACCGGGATCGATCTTGGCTTCGATCGATCGCAACCGTCGAATCGTCGCCGATCCGATCAATCGCCACGGTCCGAGATAGGTCATTGCCGACCGGGATCGATCATGGTTTGGATCGATCACAACCGTCGGATCGTCGCCGACCGGGATCGATCATGGCTTGGATCGATCGCAACCATCAGATCATCGCCGACTAGGATCGGTCATGGCTTCGATCGATCGCAACCGTCGGATCGTCGCCGACCGGATCGATCATGGCTTGGATCGATCGTAACTATCGGATCGTCGCCAATCCGATCGATCGCCACGGTCCGAGATAGGTCATCGTCGACCGAGATGTATCATGGCTTGGATCCATCGCAACCGTCGGATCGTCACCGACCAGGATCGATCATGGCTTGGATCGATCGCAACCGTCGGATCATCGCCGACCAGGATCGATCATGGCTTGGATCGATCACAACCATCAGATCATCGCCGACCGGGATCGATCATGGCTTCGATCGATCGCAACCGTCGGATCATCGCCGATCGGGATCGATCATGGCTTCGATCGATCGTAACCATCGGATCATCACCGATCCGATCGATCGCCACGGTCCGAGATAGGTCATCGCCGACCGGGATCGATAATGGTTTGGATCGATCGCAACCGTCGGATCGTCGCCGACTAGGATCGATCATGGCTTGGATCGATCGCAACCATCAGATCATCGCTGACTGGGATCGATCATGGCTTCGATCGATCGCAACCATCGGATCATCGCCGATCCGATCGATCGTGATGGTCCAAGATAAGTCGACGCCGACCGGGATCGATCATGGCTTGGATTGATCGCAACCGTCGGATCATCGCCGATCGGGATCGATTATGGCTTGGATCGATCGCAACCGTCGGATACTCGCCGACCGGGATCGATCATGGCTTGGATCGATCGCAACCGTCGGATCATCGCCGACCGGGATCGATCATGGCTTGGATCGATCGCAACCGTCAGATCGCCGACCGGGATCGATCATGGCTTGGATCGATCGCAACCGTCGGATCATCGCCGACCAGGATCGATCATGGCTTCGATCGATCGCAATCATCAGATCGTCGCCGATCCGATCGATCGCCACGGTCCGAGATAGGTCGTCGCCGATCGGGATCGATCATGGCTTGGATCGATCGCAACCATCGGATCGTCGCTGACGGGATCGATCATGGCTTGGATCGATCGCAACCGTCGGATCATCGCCGACCGAGATCGGTCATGGCTTCGATCGATCGCAACCGTCGGATCATCGCCGACCAGGATCGATCATGGCTTGGATCGATCATATCCGTCGGATCATCGCCGATCCAATCGATCGCCACGGTCCGAGATAGGTCATCGTCGACCGGGATCGATCATGGCTTGGATCGATCACAACCGTCGGATTGTCGCCGACCAGGATCGATCATGGCTTCGATCGATCGCAACCTTCGAATCGTCACCGACCGGGATCGATCATGGCTTGGATCGATCGTAACCGTCGGATCGTCGCCAATTCGATCAATCACCATGGTTCGAGATAGGTCGTCGTCGACCGGATCGATCATGGCTTGGATCCATCGCAACCGTCGGATCGTCGCAGACCAGTATCGATCATGGCTTGGATCGATCGCAACCGTCGGATCATCGCCGACCAGGATCGATCATGGCTTGGATCGATCGCAACCGTCGGATCATCGCCGACCGGGATCGTCATGGCTTCGATCGATCGCAACCATCGGATCATCGCCGATCGGGATCGATCATGGCTTCGATCGATCGAAACCATCGGATCATCGCCGATCCGATCGATCGCCACGGTCCGAGATAGGTCATCGCCGACCGGGATAGATCATGGCTTGGATCGATTGCAACCGTCGGATCATCGCCGACCGGGATCGATCATGGCTTCGATCGATCACAACCGTCGAATCGTCGCCGATCCGATCGATCGCCACGGTCCGAGAGAGGTCGTCGCCGAACGGGATCGATCATGGCTTGGATCGATCGCAACCGTCAGATCGTCGCCGACCGGGATCGATCACGGCTTGGATCGATCGCAACCGTCGGATCATCGCCGACCGGGATCGATCATGGCTTCGATCGATCGCAACCGTCGGATCGTCGCCGATCCGATCGATCGCCACGGTCCGAGATAGGTCATTGCCGACCGGGATCGATCATGGCTTGGATCGATCGCAACCATCGGATCATCGCCGACCGGGATCGATCATGGCTTGGATCGATCGCAACCGTCGGATCATCGCCGACCGAGATCGTCATGGCTTCGATCGATCGCAACCGTCGGATCATCGCCGACCAGGATCGATCATGGCTTGGATCGATCGTAACCGTCGGATCATCGCCGATCCAATCGATCGCCATGGTCCGAGATAGGTCGTCGTCGACCGGGATCGATCATGGCTTGGATCGATCGCAATCGTCGGATCGTCGCCGACCAGGATTGATCATGGCTTGGATCGATCGCAACCATCGGATCGTCGCCGACTAGGATCGATCATGGCTTGGATTGATCGCAACCGTCGGATCATCGCCGACTGGGATCGGTCATGGCTTGATCGATCGCAAATGTTGGATCATCGTCGACTGAGATCGATCATGGCTTCGATCGATCGTAACCGTCAGATCATCACCGATCCGATCGATCGCCACGGTCCGAGATAGGTCATCGCCGACCGGGATCGATCATGGCTTGGATCAATCGCAACCGTCGGATCGTCGCCGACCAGGATCGATCATGGCTTGGATCGATCGCAACCGCCGGATCATCGCCGACCAGGATCGATCATGGCTTCGATCGATCGCAACCGTCGGATCGTCGCCGATCCGATCGATCGCCACGGTCCGAGAGAGATCGTCGACGACCAGGATCGATCATGGCTTGGATCGATCGCAACCGTCGGATCGTCGCCGACGGGATATTGGCTTGGATGATCGCAACCGTCGGATCATCGCCGACCGGGATCGATCTTGGCTTCGATCGATCGCAACCGTCGAATCGTCGCCGATCCGATCAATCGCCACGGTCCGAGATAGGTCATTGCCGACCGGGATCGATCATGGTTTGGATCGATCACAACCGTCGGATCGTCGCCGACCGGGATCGATCATGGCTTGGATCGATCGCAACCATCAGATCATCGCCGACTAGGATCGGTCATGGCTTCGATCGATCGCAACCGTCGGATCGTCGCCGACCGGATCGATCATGGCTTGGATCGATCGTAACTATCGGATCGTCGCCAATCCGATCGATCGCCACGGTCCGAGATAGGTCATCGTCGACCGAGATGATCATGGCTTGGATCCATCGCAACCGTCGGATCGTCACCGACCAGGATCGATCATGGCTTGGATCGATCGCAACCGTCGGATCATCGCCGACCAGGATCGATCATGGCTTGATCGATCACAACCATCAGATCATCGCCGACCGGGATCGATCATGGCTTCGATCGATCGCAACCGTCGGATCATCGCCGATCGGATCGATCATGGCTTCGATCGATCGAACCATCGGATCATCACCGATCCGATCGATCGCCACGGTCCGAGATAGGTCATCGCCGACCGGGATCGATAATGGTTTGGATCGATCGCAACCGTCGGATCGTCGCCGACTAGGATCGATCATGGCTTGGATCGATCGCAACCCAGATCATCGCGATGGGATCGATCATGGCTTCGATCGATCGCAACCATCGGATCATCGCCGATCCGATCGATCGTGATGGTCCAAGATAAGTCGACGCCGACCGGGATCGATCATGGCTTGGATTGATCGCAACCGTCGGATCATCGCCGATCGGGATCGATATGGCTTGGATCGATCGCAACCGTCGGATACTCGCCGACCGGGATCGATCATGGCTTGGATCGATCGCAACCGTCGGATCATCGCCGACCGGATCGATCATGGCTTGGATCGATCGCAACCGTCAGATCGTCGCCGACCGGGATCGATCATGGCTTGGATCGATCGCAACCGTCGGATCATCGCCGACCAGGATCGATCATGGCTTCGATCGATCGCAACCATCGGATCGTCGCCGATCCGATCGATCGCAATGGTCCAAGATAGGTCATCGCCGATTGGGATCGATCATGGCTTGGATCGATCGCAATCGTCGATCGTCGCCGACCGAGATCGATCATGGCTTAGATCGATCGCAACCGTCAGATCATCGCCGACCGGGATCGATCATGGCTTCGATCGATCGCAATCATCAGATCGTCGCCGATCCGATCGATCGCGACGGTCCGAGATAGGTCGTCGCTGATCGGGATCGATCATGGCTTGGATCGATCGCAACCATCGGATCGTCGCGACCGGGATCGATCATGGCTTGGATCGATCGCAACCGTCGGATCATCGCCGATCGGATCGGTCATGGCTTCGATCGATCGCAACCGTCGGATCATCACCGACCAGGATCGATCATGGCTTGGATCGATCGTAACCGTCGGATCATCGCCGATCCAATCGATCGCCACGGTCCGAGATAGGTCGTCGTCGACCGGGATCGATCATGGCTTGGATCGATCGCAACCGTCGGATTGTCGCCGACCAGGATCGATCATGGCTTCGATCGATCGCAACCTTCGATCGTCGCCGACCGGGATCGATCATGGCTTGGATCG
Source organism: Calamus simplicifolius (assembly GCA_900491605.1). Lineage (NCBI taxonomy): Eukaryota > Viridiplantae > Streptophyta > Magnoliopsida > Arecales > Arecaceae > Calamus > Calamus simplicifolius. The sequence goes on along the minus strand of UESW01004175.1, from coordinate 188,511 downwards.
ATCGTAACCATCGGATCGTCGCCGATCGATCAATCACCATGGTTCAAGATAGGTCATCGTCGATCGGGATCGATCATGGCTTGGATCATCGCAACCGTCGGATCGTCGCGACCAATATCGATCATGGCTTGGATCGATCGCAACCGTCGGATCATCGCCGACCAGGATCGATCATGGCTTGGATCGATCGCAACCGTCGGATCATCGCCGACCGGGATCGTCATGGCTTCGATCGATCGCAACCGTCGGATCATCGCCGACCGGGATCGATCATGGCTTCGATCGATCGAAACCATCGGATCATCGCCGATCCGATCGATCGCCATGGTCCGAGATAGGTCATTGCCGACCGGGATCGATCATGGCTTGGATCGATTGCAACCGTCGGATCATCGCCGACCGGGATCGATCATGGCTTCGATCGATCGCAACCGTCGATCATCGCCGATCCGATCGATCGCCACGGTCCGAGAGAGGTCGTCGCCGAACGGGATCGATCATGGCTTGGATCGATCGCAACCGTCGGATCGTCGCCGATCGGGATCGATCATGGCTTGGATCGATCGCAACCGTCGGATCATCGCCGACCGGGATCGATCATGGCTTCGATCGATCGCAACCGTCGGATCGTCGCCGATCGATCGCCACGGTCCGAGATAGGTCGCCGATCGGGATCGATCATGGCTTGGATCGATCGCAACCGTCGGATCATCGCCGACCGGGATCGATCATGGCTTGGATCGATCGCAACGTCGGATCATCGCCGACCGATCGGTCATGGCTTCGATCGATCGCAACCGTCGGATCATCGCCGACCAGGATCAATCATGGCTTGGATCGATCGTAACCGTCGGATCATCACCGATCCGATCGATCGCCATGGTCCGAGATAGGTCGTCGTCGACCGGGATCGATCATGGCTTGGATCGATCGCAACCGTCGGATCGTCGCCGACCAGGATTGATCATGGCTTGGATCGATCGCAACCATCGGATCGTCGCCGGGATCGATCATGGCTTGATTGATCGCAACCGTCGGATCATCGCCGACCCGTCATGGGATCGATCGCAACCGTTGGATCATCCGACCGGGATCGATCATGGCTTCGATCGATCGTAACCGTCGGATCATCGCCGATCCGATCGATCGCCACGGTCCGAGATAGGTCATCGCCGACCGGGATCGATCATGGCTTGGATCGATCGCAACCGTCGGATCGTCGCCGACCGGGATCGATCATGGCTTGGATCGATCGCAACCGCCGGATCATCGCCGACCAGGATCGATCATGGCTTCGATCGATCGCAACGTCGGATCATCGCCGATCCGATCGATCGCCACGGTCCGAGATAGATCGTCGACGACCGGGATCGATCATGGCTTGGATCGATCGCAACCGTCGGATCGTCGCCGACTGGGATCGATATTGGCTTGGATCGATCGCAACCGTCGGATCATCGCCGATCGGGATCGATCTTGGCTTCGATCGATCGCAACCATCGATCGTCGCCGATCCGATCGATCACCACGGTCCGAGATAGGTCGCCGACCGGGATCGATCATGGTTTGGATCGATCGCAACCGTCGGATCATCGCCGACCGGGATCGATCATGGCTTGGATCGATCGCAACCATCGGATCATCGCTAGGATCGGTCATGGCTTCGATCGATCGCAACCGTCGGATCGTCGCCGACCGGGATCGATCATGGCTTGGATCGATCGTAACCGTCGGATCGTCACCGATCCGATCGATCGCCACGGTCCGATAGGTCATCGTCGACCGAGATCGATCATGGCTTGGATCCATCGCAACCGTCGGATCGTCACCGACCAGGATCGATCATGGCTTGGATCGATCGCAACCGTCGGATCATCGCCGACCAGGATCGATCATGGCTTGGATCGATCACAACCGTCGGATCATCGCCGACCGGGATCGATCATGGCTTCGATCGATCGCAACCGTCGGATCATCGCCGACCGGGATCGATCATGGCTTCGATCGATCGTAACCATCGGATCATCGCCGATCCGATCGATCGCCACGGTCCGAGATAGGTCGCCGATCGGGATCGATCATGGCTTGGATCGATCGCAACCGTCGGATCGTCGCCGACCAGGATCGATCATGGCTTGGATCGATCGCAACCATCGATCATCGCGACGGGATCGATCATGGCTTCGATCGATCGCAACCATCGGATCGTCGCCGATCCGATCGATCGCGACGGTCCGAGATAGGTCGACGCCGACCGGGATCGATCATGGCTTGGATCGATCACAACCGTCGGATCATCGCCGATCGGGATCGATCATGGCTTGGATCGATCGCAACCGTCGGATACTCGCCGACCGGGATCGATCATGGCTTGGATCGATCGCAACCGTCGGATCGTCGCCGATCGATCGATCGCGACGGTCCGAGATAGGTCGACACCGACCGGGATCGATCATGGCTTGGATCGATCGCAACCGTCGGATCGCCAACCGGGATCGATCATGGCTTGGATCGATCGCAACCGTCGGATTGTCGCCGATCCGATCAATCGCGATGGTCCGAGATAGGTCGTCGGATCGGGATCGATCATGGCTTGGATCGATCGCAACCGTCGGATCGTCATCGGGGATCGATCATGGCTTGGATCGATCGCAACCGTCGGATCATCGCCGATCCGATCGATCGCGAAGGTCCAAGATAGGTCGACGCCGATCCGATCGATCATGGCTTGGATCGATCGCAACCGTCGGATCATCGCCGACCGGGATCGATCATGGCTTGGATCGATCGCAATCGTTGGATCGTCGCCGATCCGATCGATCGCGACGGTCCGAGATAGGTCGTCGCCGACCGGGATCGATCATGGCTTGGATCGATCGCAACCGTCGGATCATCGCCGACCGGGATCGATCATGGCTTGGATCGATCGCAACCGTCGGATCATCGCCGACCGGGATCGATCATGGCTTCGATCGATCGCAACCGTCGGATCATCGCCGACCGGGATCGATCATGGCTTCGATCGATCGTCGTCGGATACTCCGACCGGATCGATCATGGCTTGGATCGATCATAACCATCGGATCATCGCCGATCCGATCGATTGCGATGGTCCGAGATAGGTCCGCCGACCGTGATCGATCATGGCTTGGATCGATCGCAACCGTCGGATCATCGCCGACGGGATCGATCATGGCTTCGATCGATCACAACCGTCGGATCGTCGCCGATCCGATCGATCATGGTCCGAGATAGGTCGACGCCGACCGGGATCGATCATGGCTTGGATCGATCGCAACCGTCGGATCATCGCCGACGGGATCGATCATAGCTTCGATCGATCGCAACCGTCGGATCGTCGCCGATCCGATCGATCGCCACGGTTCGAGAGAGGTCGTCGCGACTGGGATCGATCATGGCTTGGATCGATCGCAACCGCGGATCGTTTATAATTATTAAAAAAATATTAAACAAATATTGCAACGCCGTAGCAACGCATTTTCGAAGAAAAAATAAATAAATATTGTGACGCAATGTATGCATCGCAATTATTTTTAGTAAATATAATTTTTATCAGTAATAATAAATAAAAGAAATATAATATTGCGACGCATTAGTTGCATCGCAATGTTTTTTCTATAATATATGTAATGAAAAAGTATAAAAAAAATATTGCGACGCAATTTGTACGTCGCAATTATTATCATAAATTATAAATATATCATTTATAAATATTAAAAAATTATTACGATGCCATAGGGACACATTTTCAAAGAAAAAAATAAATAAATATTGCGACGCAATGTATGCATCGTAATTATTTTTAGTAAATATAATTTTTATCAGTAATAATAAATAAAAGAAATATAATATTGCGATGCATTAGTTGCGTCGCAATGTTTTTTCTATAAATATATGTAATGAAAATGTATTAAAAAAAATTGCGACACAATTTTTGCATCGCAATTATTATCATAAATTATAAATATTATCATTTATAAATACTAAAAAATTATTGCGACACCGTAGCGATGCATTTTTGAAGAAAATAATAAACAAATATTGCGACGCAACTAAT